>BQNB010121908.1:0-12481 GCA_026074375.1 Tanacetum coccineum
ATATTTGATTCATAGTTTACTTGTTGATTTTCATTGTTTATTAAAATTTTTAAATTCCATGGTATTTTCATGTGGGTTTTACACCTCATACCAAAGTTGATTTTTCAGATGAGTAACTAATTGAGCCTCTACCTTTTTTAAAGCTTGAGTATAGGCTTGAATTTCATATACTAGCATCACCAAGTTGTTCCCTTTGTTCATCATATAACCAAGTTGTTCCCAGTAGAATAAGTATGTACCTTAGAATTAGCATTTGAAGAACTTGAGTTGTAGGCCATCTCTTCTTCGACAAACAAATCTTGTGTAGAAAATGTGTTCTTCTTATTCAAAGCTTCTTAACCAGCTCTGATACCACTTGTTGATCCCTTTCGAACAGATCTTTAACTCCTTAGCCGATATAAGGTTTAGATGTATTGGATAAATCCAAGACAACTATGGTAGAAACTTTGATTGGGAATATCACAAACTATACGGAAACTAGGTTGTGATACTAAGAAGAATAATAACAATTAACCAAATGTTGCAGCTTCAATATATTAATACGATCACTTTTAATAGTGATAGTGTTTACAAGCTTGAAGCTATAACTAACTATGAGAAAAACATGTATATGATGATTGTGTAGAGATTGATATGTGTTTTCTCTACACCCTAGGACCTTCTTTTATACACCAAGAAGTCCATTAGGGTTTACAATATTTTCCTAACATATCTAATCAACCATATTGAATACCATAACTAAGTATTCAATATATTTCTAACTATGTGGTCAACATTAATCAATTGAATTCAATACTTTCCACAATCAATTGTAACTCCTCAATCAATATTAATTACCTCAATTAAACTTCTCATCAACATAAAGTCTTCAATCATCATTAATGTCTTCAATCATCATTAATGTCTTCAATTGAAACTTCTCTTTTATCATTGACTAGTAGCATTAATATTTAACAGTATTAAGAAGACTTTTAATTCCCAACACATTTGATGTTTATGACAAGCAGTTAATAACAGATAAAGAAAACGTTATAAAATTAAATAAAAAATTCAACCTTTTTAAGTTATTTCAAAAATTGTAAACGAATGAGGTAAAAAAAACTAAGCTAGAAATAAGCTAAGATAAGCTCAAAAATAAGCATAAACATAATAACTCAATCCAGCCGTGGCTCTTGATACCAATTGTAGGTTTCAAGTTTCACACAAATGATGAGCTGGAGAGAGAAAGTTAGAGAGAGAAAGTAGAAGGAAGAAAACACATAGAAAACACACAAAATGTGTGTGTAAAATGATTCAACCAACACCCTCTCCATGTGTGGAGAGGGTTAATATACTTACATAGTTGGGCCGGGCCAATGGGCTTTCCTTGGACTTTCTGTAAGTCGGCCCGGTTAGATTACTTAGATATTACATCGAATTGACTAATTATTACTAAGGCTCGTGAGATCGATAATGATCGTCACTTCACTAAAAACCGAATTCCTAACAATCTCCCCATAAGGGGCGATCGTTGAGATCTCATAAATGATCAACACTTTCTGTGTTCCTAACAAATATTTTTGAATCAATGGAACCGAAAGTTGAGGAAAAATCACCAAAAGACAATATTTTTCAAAACAAAATCGATCGACTTTTGGAAGTATCCTTGACTAGAGAAATCCAAGATTATGTGTTGATTTTTGTTGAAGAATAGAAAAATGATTTGTTAAAAAATTAAATGGAGAAATATTCAAGTGACTTCAAAGATATCCAAGCCAATTTACTCAACAGAATCAAAATTCTCAAAAATAATTTTAAACGATCACAAGCTCAAAGTATTGATTTTGAACTTAAGCTAGAACATCAAAAAGAGAAAATGGCTTGTGACGCCTCTTAAAAGTCAGGGTTTTCAAAACTGAATGATGAGAACGTGGTGCTAAAAACTCAAGTTGATTCTGTTGTTCAAGAAAGAGAAAATGTCAAACTTGAATATCAAATGCTTTTAAATTAAATAAAAGCAACACGGGCTCAACATCAACAAGAGGTTATTGAGTTAATTGAAAGTATCTATCAAAAGACGTATGCTTATGGTGATGTGCATTCTAAGAATCAAGATCTTTGATGGTAATTTTTGAGCTTAAGGATAAACTCAATACCTTTGAAAAAGGGAAGGGTGTGAACACTAAGTTTGACAAATCTATGACCTTCGGAAAACTTCTATGTGTAACACCATTGCCTAACAACATAGTAGCTCAGGCTAAGAAAGTTTCAAATCCAGAGGACAAAACAAATATGTCAAAACCAGTCACTTTACATTTCACACCCAAAAACGAGCAAAAACATAAAAAGAACGCAAATGTTATTGCAAAAGGAATGTATAAACTTCAAACACAAGAATCACACACTCAAGTTTTTAAAACTAACATGAATGTTTCTAATTCCATAGGAGTAGAGAGTTCTAATAGTGTTAGAAGACCAAAGTCTAAGAACACTAAATCAAAGAATAGAGTCTTGAAAAACACTAATGATAAGAAATCATCTGCACATTTTCGGAAGGTGTCAAGTAGTGTTAGAATAGATTCTAATAAGCATGAAATAATGAATTCGACTGTATGTCAATCAAACGCAAGTGTATTAAACACTAAGACTGTAAATACTGTTAATGACGGTTTGAATATTGTTTGTGTTTCTTGTGGTAAAGATGTGTTTATGCTTTCTCATGAAAAATGTGTTGCTCGTTGATGTGTTGTCGTGTAGGGTCAAATTATTGATAACTAAGTTTTAAATTTATATTTAGCTGACTTATCCTAAAACAACACTTTAACGGGCAATGTACCTGATCAGGTGGTGTTTCGTGGTAAATAGGGTGTCGAACACTAAGAGCGAGGCCGTTAACCTTATATTTTATCAGTATTTTAATTGATCTAACTAGTTAATTCTAATTACTTGTTAAACCTATGCTAAACCTAGTTCTAATGATGATGGGGGGTTTTCAGCCTAAGAGACTGGCACAAGTTTTATGGTGACAATAATCAATTTAAAACACAATAAACAAGCAAGAAAACAATCAGAAGATAAAAGAGCAATACAAGCCAAATGATAGAAAACTGTATTAGCTATATTAAATCTGATTAAATGTTGGTTTGTTTGTTTAGTGCAATGATTACTTATCTTGAAGTGGCATATCATTCTTAAGACTTAGGCGGGACATCATCCTAAGACCTAGACACGTTGAATCCTGTCACAATTAATGTATCCACATAAAGCATCCTATTAGTTTAATTATAATCTATCTAGGGATTAAAGCAATGGTGATCTTGTTAAACCCTAGCCCATCAGGACTTTACCCACTTACTATTCGACGATATTTTATATACTGGTAGTTCACTGTTCAAGTCTTTACCAATTAATCAAGAACATACTTGTTGAAACATACGGGTCATCTGCCGGTCTAACTAAGCTTAGAATTTAAAGACAAAGATAGAACATTATTTGTGATCCTATTGGTCTATTAATATAAAACACGATATGGAGAGCTATCCCAGTATCTAGTTCACTTGTTAGGCATAACTAGACCCAGTTGAATGATAGGTCGCATATTCAAAAACGTAGACAAGTATTAGGTGATAAACATAATTAAACTTTCAACGATAAATTAAGAAATCGAGTTAGAACAAACCAAACATTAAATCTTCATTAAGATAGTTGTTAAGATCGTTTAAGCTCCTAGGATCGAAAATAACAAAGTATGTAGATACGCAACAGAATATAAATAAAGAACAATGTTATTTTAACAAGGTTTTACATTCATACAAGCCCTAATTCTATTTGATCAGAATAGAACGGTTACCTACTTATAACAGGGATCAAGAACACCTTGACCTTAGGGCTAAAGACTATATAAGTGTGAGATTCGTCCTGGTGTATACCTGACTACATGAATGAAAAACCAACCCCTTAAACACACATTAGACGTCTAGGATACACTAAAACAATGTCTAGGGATCTCTTTATATAGAGAGTCCATCTAGACTTACAAGGAAATCTAATTGTATTAGAAAACTAAATCTTTTCCTAATCTTTGATCTTTATCTCTTAAGGAAGTCTTCAAGAATCCTCCATTGTTTTAGAATTCAACATTGGCGATTTATCCCCTTGTGTTTCATTCTTTTGTATCATTCTTTTTGTATCATTGTTTTTGTATCATCAAATCAATAATTCCCAACAATCTTCCCCTATTTGATGATGACAAAACAAACACTGATTCCAAGATGATCCATAGTAGCTTGATCTTCAGCAAGCTTTGTCTTCAACTTAAGCACTTGAACATCTTATCTATGAATGAAACAGACTCTTCCCCTTAAGTTAAGATTCCCTTTGAACTTGTTGAAACTTCTTCAAAACAATGAAGTCTGCAACATCTTGTTCCATGCCATGCCACCACAAATAAGTTGCAAATCATATCATGTCATCTCTAAAACATCTTCCCCTTTTTGTCATTATCCATTAGGGGACTGTGAACCTATGCAACTTTGATCTTTACAACTACAAACCATATATTACACTTCTAATCCAAGCTTTCCAATGTCTCAAATTACCCTCCATGACGCATAATAAGAATAATAAATTTAAGCAGCAAAAACTTAAACTAGCAGTAGTAATAATGACTTAGCAGTAGTAAATGAAAACCTTCCCCTTAAATAGTGCATGTAACATATCTAAATGGTTAAACACCTTATCATATGCTTCTCCTGAAACCAATATGTTAACCATCTCTTGAATCTCTTATTCTGTTGGTTCTTTGTAATGACCATTGATGGAAAAAAGTCAGTATTACAAACATGATGCTGAAGTAGAATAACCCAAACTTGTGTCTTATGTCTTGTACTATCCGCATGACTCCAAACTCATACGTAATTCCTTGAAGTATAAGTAGACCTCCATCTCTTGACCAAATCCTCATCTAAATGAGACACTGAGCACTACAACGTAACTCCTTTAAGTGATAGCAAATGTGCGCATTGAGCACCAAAAGTTTGTAGATCACACATTGCTAGATTTGACAAGTCTTCGTCAACATCGATTTTAAGCTCGAACAAGTTATCTTCAATGTCATTATAACCTCGACTTTAAGATATGATAAGAACGCGTACTTGTGAAAATTCTACTTCAACTCCAAATAAGTGATAAAAAATTGTCTCCGTAATCAATTCTTGCAATTAATCCCAAAAATAAATAGCCTTTTATATCCGATCCAATCCGAGATCCAAACTGTGTGTTATCCAATAACGAACAAAGCTAGCAGTAGTAATACTTTTAAGCCCTAGCAGTAGAAACTTTCATTGGCAGCACTAATCTTAGCAGCACTAAAAGCATACTGACAGCATTAAGGATATTAGCAGTATTAACAATACATTTACCAATAGCAATAGTAACTGCTTTTCTTACCTTAGCAGCAGAAACCAACACTAAGCAGCATTAACTGCTTTAAACCCAGCAGTAGTAACTAACTGCTTTAAACTAGCAGTAGTAACCAAATGCATTAAACTCTGGCAGTAGTAATTCCCACTTAGCAGTATTAATACTCTTCAAAGCAACACTTAACGAGCAAAACTAATATTGATATCATGACAAGAAGTTATTATGAGAAACAAATATAAACACATCATAGCAGATCCTAATTAAAAACCAATCAGCAAGAAACCTTCTTCCATCGTCATACCATGATCAGAAAAATTAGAAACTTTCTATACACCTTATAATTAAACCCTAGAAAATTAGGGTTTTGTTAGTCGTTTAAGAGCAGCAAAGATCTTCTTCAGTGAAACCCAATTAAGAACCACCTGCTAATGTACAGAAAAATCTTCTTGCTTTCGAACCCTGCTGTTGAAACCTTGTTGCTACAAACTGATCATCAATGAAGCCTTCAATTCATCAAAACCTTGTCGCAACTTATAGCAGATTTATTTGTTGTTTAAGAAAAGCGAGCCAAGCACAATCATCCTTCCAAAACCTAAACCCTTCGTGGTTGAATTCCTTGAAGTTGTGTACTTTGAATATCATAGTTTCTGCTTTTACCGAATTAGGGTTTGTTCAAAACCCTAATATCACCGAATTTGATCACTGAAAAAGAAACAAAAACTCGATACTTATTTTCTTTCTTTTCTTCGATTTATAAAACCTTGTAGATCCTAGATCAAGAGCCACATGGCTCTGATACCAATTGTTAAGATCGTTTAAGCTCTTAGGATCGAAAATAACAAAGTGGGTAGATACACAACGAAATATAAATAAAGAACAATGTTATTTTCACAAGGTTTTACATTCATACAAGCCCTAATTCTATTTGATCAAAATAGAACGAT
Source organism: Tanacetum coccineum (assembly GCA_026074375.1). NCBI lineage: Eukaryota > Viridiplantae > Streptophyta > Magnoliopsida > Asterales > Asteraceae > Tanacetum > Tanacetum coccineum. Next base: position 6,345 of record BQNB010121908.1, read on the forward strand.
TACCTACCTATAACAGGGATCAAGAACACATTGACCTTAGGGCTAAGATGATCTCCAGTGGTGAGATCGCCTGGTGTTTCCTAACTACATGATTGAAACACCTTAAACACACATTAGACGTCTAGGATACACACACATAAACAATGTCTAGGGATCTCTTTATATAGAGAGTCCATCTAGACTTACAAGGAAATCTAATTATATTAGGAAACTAAATCTTTTCCTAATCTTTGATCTTTATCTTTTAAGGAAGTCTTCAAGAATCCTCCATCTCTTTAGAATTCAACATTGGCGATTTATCCCCTTGTGTTTCATTCTTTTGTATCATTCTTTTTGTATCATTGTTTTTGTATCATCAAATCAATAATTCCCAACAATGGCTAATACCCGAGGGTATTAGCCTATAACCATTGTAATTATACAAGCATGATCAAATAACTAAGGTAAACTAAACATTTATCGAACGATACCAAAAATTAAATGATTACAAGAGTATAGGAATTACACGGTGTCTTCTATGGAATCGTGATTGATGCTTGACCTTTGGATGCTCTTCTTCTCTTTAGAAAATCGTCTTTTTTGTGTATGGTATAGAGAATATGATTTTGCACACCAAAAACTCGTTTTTGAGTCTTCTATTTATAGGCTCTGAAAATTGATGGATAAGCCGTATTAAATGAGGTCAATACGGCGTATAAGGGTGTTTTCCTTGGAGTGCGCGCTACGTTCATAATCAATCAGATATATCCTTCCGAAATTATATTTATCACCAAATCTTTGAATGTTTATCCAGCTGGATACGGCGTATGAAGGAACTAGGATACGCCGTATTGGGAAGTGAGAATGCGTGTTTTCTTGTGAAGTCCAGGCGCTGATATGCCGTATCTTCTTTTCTGGATACGGCGTATTGAGCAGAAATAAGTAATCTTCAAATATCATCGTTTAAGCTCCAAAAAGTGCGCCTTTTAGCATGTCTTCACAAATCACTCCGTAATTACTGCAATTTACAACTTTAATCAATTAAGTAACGATTCTTGCAATAATTATATAAAAGTGAGTAATTTATTTGGGATAAATGATGGTATAAATGTAACATTATTTGATGTCATCAAATATCCCCCCACTTGAATCCTACTTGTCCTCAAGTAGACTCTAGATTTTATTGAAAATATATCCCAACCGAAGTTAAGGATTTTTTCGTTAAGCATTTCTTTTGTTTTAATCACCTGTACAAGACCAAGCACCTTACGAAATATTAGAAATGAAAACACTCAGATCATTCAACAAATATAGGGTGTAACATTTAATTGGTATGCTCATTTGCTCGGTCGTGATTAGTTTCATATCATATGCTTGGCAAGGATACACATCTCCACCACTAGAGCTAAGGAGAAATAAGTCAAAAGGTAAATTGGGTAATTAGGCTTAAGGTTGATCATTCTAGCAATCTTTCACCGATAGTACAACACCAACAAGGCAGCTGAATCTTACATACATGGCTGTAATGACGGAATAGACATGTATAATTTGATCACATCCTCATTCGAGTTTAACCAAGGGTTAGGACGAAGAACGATATAGGGTAGGGATCTTCTAACTTTCACCAAAAGTAATAAACCAACAAGGTGGCTGAATCATGCATACATGGCCGTAACGACGGAATAGACATGTATAATTTGATCACATCCTCATTCGAGTTTAACCAAGGGTTAGGACGAAGAACTATATAGGGTAGGGATCTTCTAATTTTCACCAAAAGTAATAAACCAACAAGGTGGCTGAATCATGCATACATGGCCGTAACGACGGAATAGACATGCATGACTCGATCTCAAACTCGTTCAAGTAAAACCTAAGGTTAGTTGCTAGGAAAGGGAAGTAAATTGTTGTTAAATAAAATTCACAAAACAAATAGATTAAGCTTGGACAAATAAAGTATGTAGTTGCTAGAAACTTTTCCCGACCGTTCCATGATAAAGACTCGAAATATATACAAACGCCTCGATCATAGAAATGAAAAGACAACCTAAATTGGCGTTCCCATAACGGTCAACTTCCCAATCATCCCAAACTTTACATACTTTTACAAAAGTGGTGATATAGACCACTTTATACAAAACTATACATCGTTGATTTTTATCCTCATATCAACGAATAATCGATCCTTCTAAGTATTTCATCGGATTAAGTTTAGCGAACCGACTATCAATTATCCTCCTTTTTTTGATGCTTTTTCTATTTTTCCTTTTTTAAAACATACATCTTAGTGTAATTTCACCATATTCACAATCATAATTCATCCGGATAATTTTTCCTTCAATACTTTATCTTCGGACATAATACATAATCGCAAAAGTAGCAAAATACACGAGCTACATATTTCCCCATTCCATTGTGCAATTTCCCGACCTAACTGGAGATAGAAAATTTCACTTTGACACAGGAAATACAAAACTTTACACAAAAGCAACTAGTTAATTCTAGGAGCGAGGTCGTTAACCTTATATTCTATCAGTATTTCAATTGATCTAACTAGTTAATTCTAATTACTTGTTAAACCTATGCTAAACCTAGTTCTAATGATAATGGAGGGTTTTCAGCCTGAGAGACTGGCACAGGTTTTATGGTGACAATAATCAATTCAAAACACAATAAACAAGCAAGAAAACAATCATAAGATAAAAGAGATATACAAGCCAAATGATAGAAAACTGTAGCCATATTAAATCCAATTAAATGCTGATTTGTTTGTTTAGTGCAATGATTACTTATCTCAAAGCGGCATATCATTCTTAAGACTTAGGCGGGACATCATCCTAAGACCTAGACACATTGAATCCTGTCACAATTAACGTATCTACCAAAAGCATCCTTTTAGTTTAATTATAATCTATCTAGGGATTAAAGCAATGACAATCTTGTTAAACCCTAGCCCATTGGGACTTTATCCACTTACTGTTTGACGATATTTTATATACTGGTAGTTCATTATTCAAGTCTTTATTAATTAATTAAGAACATACTTGTTGAAATATACGGGTCACCTGCCGGTCAAACTAAGCTCATAATTTAAAGATAAAGATAGGGGGGTTTCCTAGTATCCAGTTCACTTGTTGGCATGAAAACTAGACCTAGTTGAATGACTAGGTCGCATATTTCAAAAACACGTAGACAGGTATTAGGCTGATAAACATAATTAAACTTTCAACGATAAATTAAGAAATCGAGTTAAAACAAACCAAACATTAAATCTTCATTAAGATGGCTAATACCCGAGGGTATTAGCCCATAACCATTGTAATTATACAAGCATGATCAAATGACCAAGGTAAACTAAACGTTTTACTGAACGATACCAAAAGTTAAATGATTACAAGAGTATAGGAATTACACGGTGTCTTCTATGGAATCGTAATAATGCTTGACCTTTGGTTGCTCTTCTTCTCTTTAAAAAATCATCTTTTTTGTGTATGGTATAGAGAATATGATTTTGCACATCGAAAACTCGTTTTTGAGTCTTCTATTTATAGGCTTTGAAAATTGATGGATACGCCGTATTGAATGAGGTCAATAGGCGCTGATACGCCGTATCTTCTTTTATGGATACGACGTATTGAGCAGAAATAAGCAATCTTCAAATATCATTGTTTAAGCTACAAAAAATGCGCCTTTTAGCATGTCTTCATAAATCACTTCGTAATTACTGCAATTTACAACTTTAAGCAATTAAGTAACGATTCTTCCAATAATCATATAAAAGTGAGTAATTTATTTGGGATAAATGATGGTATAAATGTAACGTTATTTGATGTCATCACTTGTTATGCTTTGTTTATAGATTCTTGGGTAGAAACTGCCTTACTCACTACCCCCTAGCAGCAAAATCTAAGAATTTAGGAGCTACTTCTGTAGTTGTGAAATCTAGATTAAGTGTTGCTAAAACCCCAACAACAACAAATAAGGTCTCTACTGCATTACCACTATCTCCTTATTCTAGTCAAAGTAGGACACTTAGCAATTACATGAAAAACAAAATTGCAACAAGTAGTAAATGGCAGAAATGGTTTGAATACCAACAATGTTTTAATTGGACACCCAAAAGCAAAACTGCTCAATCACAATCTAGTGAAACAAAGAGAAGTATCGGTGTTCGATCTAAATCTAACACACCGGTTACCACTCAGAAATGGGTAGCCAAACTGTCCACTCTTCCATCTGCATTTGTTTCATGTGATGCAGGTGATCCAGCTCGTCCTTTGGATTATTGATAGCGGGTGCTCGAAGCATATGACTGGAAATCTGTCACTGCTATAAAATTTCGTTGAGAAATTCATGGGAACAGTCCGCTTTAAGAATAATCACTTTGCAGCAATCACTGGATATGGAGACTATGTTCAAGGCAATCTCACGATATGTCACGTATACTATGTTGAAGGCCTAGGACACAACTGATTTTCGGTCGAACAATTTTGTGTTGGAGATCTAGAAGTAGCCTTTCGTTCAAACACTTGCTATGTTTGGAATTTAGAGGGTGATGATTTACTTACCGGTTCTCGAGAATCTAATATCTATACCATCTCCATTTTTGAGTTGGCGGCTTCTTCTTTAGTGAGCTTAATGTCCAAAGCAACATCAACAAAATCATGGTTATGGCACCAAAGGCTTTCTCATTTGAATTTTGCCTATGAGCAAGGAAAAAACAAGAAAGCTTCACTACCACCAAAATTTATTCCAAGCACAGAATCTAAACTCGAATTACTTCATATAGATTTGTGTGAGCCAATGAAGGTAGCAAGTATCAACGGCAAGAAATATATTCTAGTAATAGTTGATGATTATTCTCGGTACACCTGGGTATATTTTCTTCGCACCAAAGATGAGGCTCCGGATATGATCATTAATTTCATTAATCAAGTTCAACGGAATCTAAAGGCTCAAATTCTAAAGATCCAAACTGACAATGGAACTGAGTTCAAGAATGAGAAATTGCTATCATTTTATGCAAAGTTAGGCATTGTTCATAATACTTCAATTGCTCTAACGCCTCAACAAAATGGTGTTGTTGAACGTAGAAATCGTACACTAGTCGAGGCAGCTCACACAATGCTTATCTTTTCTAAATCTCTAGAATTTCTTTGGGCGGAAGCTATTGCTACTGCTTGCTTTTCTCAGAATCGCTCTATTGTACATACTCGGTACAACAAGACTCCTTATGAGTTGATTCGTGGAAGAAAACCCAATATTCAATACTTTCATGTGTTTGGATCTCTTTGTTATCCAACAAATGACCGTGATGATCTTGGGAACATGAAACCAAAGGCTGACATTGGTATCTTTATTGGTTATTCTGAGTCATCACGAGGATTTCGTATCTATAACTGCCAAACCAAAAAGATAATGGAAACGATCCATGTCAAGTTTGATGAACTCACAACGATGGTTTCTGAATGCAACAATTCAGAACGCGGATTCAACTGCATAGATTTTCAAGATTCATCGAAAGATTCCTAATCAGTACTGTCAAAACAGACTTGGATAATTTGTTTGGTCTTTTGTATGAAGAATACTATGCGACGAGTCCTCCAGAAGTGTCAGATAATTCCGCTGCAAATACTCTTGATAACGAAGACACTTCTTCATCATCGTCAATTATCGTTGAAGAAGATGAAGCTCCTCAAATAGTATCCTCATTAGCAAAACAAGTTGCCAGTGAACCAAACACTCCTGTCTTGAATGATAATGCCGATGAATTAGTTCAAGAAGGCGTTGCAGAATTTAACAAAAATGTTTTCTACAATCCACCTCAAACTCCTGTATTCGAAGAAGTTGAATCATCTTCAACATATCAGGATCCGTCAAATATGCACGAGTTTCACCAAACACATCGCTCTACTGATAAGTGGACTAAGAATCATCCAATTGAACAAGTGATTGGTGATCCCTCAAAACCAGTAATGACAAGACGTCGACTTTACACTGATGCTGAAGTATGTATGTACGCACTGACAGTGAGTACTACAGAACCAAAAAATATCAAGGAAGCTATGCTTGATGCCAGCTGGATTGAATCCATGCAAGATGAGCTGAACCAGTTCAAAAGCCTTGATGTTTGGGAACTTGTCGAATGTCCTATTGGT
>BQNB010121909.1:0-20376 GCA_026074375.1 Tanacetum coccineum
TTTTAAGAGTGAATTTTCCTTAGGGAATTTTCTTAATTGCTCTTTTAGAATTATATTATATTATATATTTTTGCGTGTATAAAACTATCAATCAATCTCCTTCACTTTCTCTATTCGTTGATATCTCTTTAATTGGAGTTATCTCTAATTTTAGAGTAAAATTATTAATCTATATCTTCTCATTCACTTTCTCTTCATGATGATCTCCCTCCACTCTAAGTTGTGAGACCTATTTTATATGGCTAGAAAGCCCTAAACGAAACCAACATTGTAACTTGTTCTCCTGTTCTTAAATAACTTGTCTCATCATCCCTTATTGTAGTGTATAACACTGACTCTTTATTTTGTTCTATGGCTAACTCTTATCTTCTCCTTCACTTCCTCTATTCGTTGATATCTCTTTAATTGGAGTCATCCTTAATTCTGGAGTAAAATTATAAATCTTTCTCTTCTCATTCACTTTCACTTCATGATGATCTCACTTCACTCTAAGTTGTGAGACATGTTTTATATGGCTAGAAAGCCCTAAACGATACCAACATTGTAACTTGTTCTCCTATTTTTAAATAACTTGTCTCATCATTCCTTATTGTGGTGTATAACCACGACATTGTATTTCTTTCTATAGCTTACTCTCATCGTCTCCTTCACTTTCTCTATTCGTTGATATCTCCTTAATTGGATTTATCTCTAATTTTGGACTAAAATTATTAATCTACCTCTTCTCATTCACTTTATCTTCATGATGATCTCCCTCCACTCTAAGTTGTGAGACCAATTTTATATGCCTAGAAAGCCCTAACGATACCAACATTGTAACTTGTTCTCCTGTTCTTAAATAACTTGTCTCATCATCCCTTATTATGGTGTATAACACCGACTCTTTATTTTGTTCTATGGCCTACTCTCGTCTTCTTCTTTACTTTTTCTATAAGTTGATATCTCTTTAATTGGAGTCATCCTTAATTCTGGAGTAAAATTATGAATCTTTCTATTCTCATTCAATTTCACTTCATGATGATCTCAACCTATTTTATATGTCTTGACAGATTCATAATTAAAGAGAAGAGTTAGCCCTAACGATACCAACATTGTAACTTGTTCTCCTGTTCTTAAATGACTTAGCTTAACATCCCTTATTGTGGTGTATAACACGGACTCTTTATTTCGTTCTATGGCTAACTCTCATCTTCTCCTTCACTTCCTCTATTCGTTGATATCTCTTTAATTGGAGTCATCTTCGATTTTAGAGTAAAATTATTAATCTATCTCTTCTCATTCGCATTATCTTTACGATGATCTCCCTCCACTCTAAGTTGTGAGACCTTTTTAAATGCCTAGAACGCCCTAACGATACCAACATTGTAACTTGTTCTCCTGTTCTTAAATAACTTGTCTCATCGTCCCTTATTATGGTGTATAACACCAACTCTTTATTTTATTCTATGGCCTACTCTCATCTTCTTCTTTACTTTCTCTATTCGTTGATATCTCTTTAATTGGAGTCATCCTTAATTCTGGAGTAAAATTATGAATCTTTCTCTTCTCATTTACTTTCACTTCATGATGATCTCACTCCACTCTAAGTTGTGAGACCTATTTTATATGGCAAGAAAGCCTTAAACGATACCAACATTGTAACTTGTTCTCCTATTTTGAAATAACTTGTCTCATCATCCCTTATTGTGGTGTATAACCCCGACACTTTATTTCTTTCTATGGCTTACTCTCGTCGCCTCCTTCACTTTCTCAATTCGTTGATATCTCTTTAATTGGATTTATCTCTAATTTTGGACTAAAATTATTAATCTATCTCTTCTCATTCACTTTATCTTCATGATGATCTCCCTCCACTCTAAGTTGTGAGACCTATTTTATATGCCTAGAAAGCCCTAACGATACCAACATTGTAACTTGTTCTCCTATTCTTAAATAACTTGTCTCATCATCCCTTATTGTGGTCTATAACACCGACTCTTTATTTTGTTCTATGGCCTACTCTTATTTAATTTCACTTCATGATGATCTCACTCTACTCTAAGTTGTGAGACCTCTTTTATATGGCTAGAAAGCCCTAAACAATACCAACATTGTAACTTGTTCTCTTATTTTTAAATAACTTGTCTCATCATCCCTTATTGTGGTGTCTAACGCTGACTCTTTATTTCTTTCTATGGCTTACTCTCATCGTCTCCTTCACTTTCCCTATTCGTTGATATCTCTTTAATTGGAATTATCTCTAATTTTAGAGTAAAATTAGTTAATCTATCTCTTCTCATTCACTTTATCTTCATGATGATCTCCCTCCACTCTAAGTTGTGAGATCTATTTTATACGCCTAGAAAGCCCTAATGATACCAACATTGTAACTTGTTCTTCTATTTTTAAATAATTTTTATGATCATCCCATATTGTGGTGTATAACGCGGAATGTTTATTTCTTTCTCTGGCTTACTCTCATCGTCTCCATCACTTTCACTTTCACTTTATGGTGATTTCCCTGCACTCTAAGTTGTGAGACCAATTTTAGATGCCTAGAAAGCCCTTACGTTACCACATTGTAAACTTGTTCTCTTGTTTTTAAAGACTTATCTCATCACCTTATAGTTGTGTATAACAACGACTCTTTATTTCTTTTCATATGGCTTACGCTCATCGTCTCTTCATCTTTCTCTATTCAGTGATATCTCTATAATTGGAGTATCTTAATTTTAGAGTAAATTATTACATCTTATCTCTTCTCATTCACATTCTCTTCATGATGTCTCCCTCCACTATAAGTGGGGGGGTGTTGTGGGACCTATTTTATATGGATAGAAAGCCCACTAAAACGATACCAAACATTGTAAACTTGTTCTCATGTCTTAAATAACTTGTCTCATCATCCCTTTTTGTGGTGTATTATGGCTCGGACTCTTTATTTCTTTCTATGGATACTCTCTCATCGTCTCATTCACTTTCCACTATTTGTTGATATCTCTTTTAATTAGAGTTATCTCTAATTTAAGAGTAAAATTTAATCATCTCTTCTATTTCCACTTATCTTCATGCTGATCTCCCTCCACTCTAAGTTGTGAGACCTATTTAATATGCCTAGAAAGCTCTAATGATACAAACATTGTAACTTGTTCTCTTGTTTTTAAAGAACTTGTCTCATTATCCCTTAATGTGGTGTATAACCCCGACTCTTTATTTCTTTTTATGGCTTACTCTCATATTTTCTTTTACTTTCTCTATTCATTGATATCTCTTTAGTTGCAGCCATCCTCAATTCTGGAGTAAAATTATTAATCTTTCTCTTCTCATTGAATTTCACTTCATGATGATCTCACTCTACTCTAAGTTGTGAGACCTATTTTATATGGCTAGAAAACCCTAAACGATACCAACATTGTAACTTGTTTGCCTGTTCTTAAATTACTTGTCTCATCATCCCTTATTGTGGTGTATAACACCGACTCTTTATTTCTTTCTATGGCTTACTCTCATCGTCACCTTCACTTTCTCTATTCGTTGATATCTCTTTAATTAGATTTATCTCTAATTTTGGAGTAACATTATTAATCTATCTCTTCTCATTCACTTTCTCTTCATGATGATCTCCCTCCACTAGAAGTTGTGAGACCTATTTTATATGGCTAGAAAGCCCTAAACAATACCAACATTGTAACTTGTTCTCCTGTTCTTAAATAACTTGTCTCATCATCCCTTATTGTGGTTTATAACGCTGACTCTTTATTTCTTTCTATGGCTTACTTTCATCGTCTCCTTCACTTTCCCTATTCGTTGATATCTCTTTAATTAGAGTTATCTCTAATTTTAGAGTAAAATTATTTATCTATCTCTTCTCATTCACTTTATCTTCATGATGATCTCCCTCCACTTTAAGTTGTTAGACCGATTTTATATGCCTAGAAAGCCCTAACAATACCAACATTGTAACTTGTTCTCCTGTTCTTAAATAACTTGTCTCATCATCCCTTATTGTGGTGTATAACCCCGACTCTTTATTTCTTTCTATGGCTTACTTTCATTGTCCCCTTCACTTTCTATATTCGTTGATATCTCTTTAATTGGATTTATCTCATAAAGATTGGGCAGTGTAAAAAATTTTTAATTCTATCTCTTCTCATTCACTTTTCTTCATGATGATCTCCCTCCACTCTAGTGTGAGGCCTAGTTTATATGGCTAGAAAGAAAAAAAAAAAAACCATTACACATGATTACCAACATTGTAACTTGTTCTCCTGTTCTTAAATAACTTGTCTCATCATCCCTTATTGTGGTGTATAACCCCGACTCTTTATTTCTTTCTATGGCTTACTTCATCATCTCTTCACTTTCTCTATTAGTTGATATCTTCTTTTAATTCGGATTTATCCCTAAATCAATAGCTATTATTATGTAAATCTTTCTCCTTCTCATTCAATTTCACTTTCTTGATGATCTCACACCACTCTAAGTATCTCTTTTATTGGAGTCATCCTCAATTCTGCGGAGTATAAATTATGAATAGTCCCTATTCTAATTCATTTTCACTTCTGATGATCTAACTCCACTCTAAGTTGTGAGAATATTTCATTTATAGCTAGAAGCCCTAACGATACCAACATTGTAACTTGTTCTCTTGTTTTTAAAGAACTTGTCTCATCATCCCTTATTGTGGTGTATAACACTGGACTCTTTATTTCGTTCTATGGTTACTCTCTCTTCTCACTTCACTTCTCTATACGTGATATCTCTTTTAATTGGAGGTCATCCTCTTTTCTGGAGAAAATTCTGAATCTTTCCGTTCTCATTCACTTTCACTTCATGACGATTCACTCCATCTATAAGTTCTGAGTCCTTATTTTAATGTATAGAAAAGCCCTAACGTATCCAACATTGTAACCTTGTTCTGCTGTTCTTAAATAAACTGTGTCTCATCATCCATATTGTGATGTATAACGATAACTCTTTATTTTCTTTCTATGGCTTCAATCTCATCGTCTCCTTCCCTTTTCTTAATTTGTTAATATTTCTTTAATTAGAGTTATTCTCAATTTGGGATAAAATTTATTAATCAACATATCTTCTGCATTCACTTTGATCTTCATGATGATCTCCCTCCACTTTAAGTTGTGAGACATATTTTATATGCCTAGAAAGCCCTAATGATACCAACATCGTAACTTGTTCTCTTGTTTTTAAAGAACTTGTCTCATCATCCCTTATTGTGGTGTATAACCCCGACTCATTATTTCTTTTTATGGCTTACTCTCATCTTCTCCTTTACTTTCTTTATTCGTTGATATCTCTTTAATTGCAGCCATCCTCAATTTTGGAGTAAAATTATGTATCTTTCTCTTCTCATTCTATTTCACTTCATGATGCTCTCACACCACTCTAAGTTGTGAGACCTATTTTATATGGCAAGAAAGCCCTAAATGATACCAACATTATAACTTATTCTCCTGTTCCTAAATTACTTGTCTCGTCATCCCTTATTGTGGTGTATAACGCCGACTCTTTATTTCTTTCTATGGCTTACTCTCATCGTCACCCTCACTTTCTCTATTCGTTGATATCTCATTAATTGGATTTATCCCTAGTTTTGGAGTAAAATTATTAATCTATATCTTCTCATTCACTTTCTCTTCATGATGATCTCCCTCCACTCTAAGTTGTGAGACCTATTTTAGATGCCTAGAAAGCCCTAACGATACCAACATTGTAACTTGTTCTCCTGTTTTTAAAGAACTTGTCTCATCATCCCTTATTGTGGTGTATAACCCCGACTCTTTATTTCTTTCTATGGCTTACTCTTATCGTCTCCTTCACTTTCTCTATTCGTTGATATCTCTTTAATTGGAATTTTATCTCCTAATTTTGGAGTAAAAAATTATATAATCATCTGTTTCATTTCACATTCTCTTTCATGATAATCTCCCTCCACTCTAAGTTGTAAGACCTATTTTATATGGCTAGAAAGCCCTAAATGATACCAACATTGTAACTTGTTCTCCTGTTCTTAAATAACTTGTCTCATCATCCCTTATTGTGGTGTATAACGCTGACTCTTTATTTCTTTCTATGGCTTACTCTCATCGTCTCCTTCACTTTCTCTATTCGTTGATATCTCTTTAATTGGATTTATCCTTAATTTTGGAGTAAAATTATGAATCTTTCTCTTCTCATTCAATTTCACTTCATATGTTTCTCACTCCACTCTAAGTTGTGAGACCTATTTTATATGGCTAGAAAGCCCTAAACGATACCAACATTGTAACTTGTTCTCCTGTTCTTAAATAACTTGTCTCATCATCCCTTATTGTGGTGTATAATGCTGACTCTTTATTTCTTTCTATGGCTTACTCTCATCGTCTCCTTCACTTTCTCTATTCGTTGATATCTCTTTAATTAGAGTTATCTCTAATTTTAGAGTAAAATTGTTAATCTATATCTTCTCATTCACTTTCTCTTCATGATGATCTCCCTCCACTCTAAGTTGTAAGACCTATTTTAGATGCATAGAAAGCCCAAACGATACCAACATTGTAACTAGTTCTCCTGTTTTTAAATAACTTGTCTCATCATCCCTTATTGTGGTGTATAACCCCGACTCTTTATTTCTTTCTATGGCTTACTCTCATTGTACTCCCATATCAGTTTCTCTATTCGGTTGATATATCTCTTAATTAGATTTTATTCTATTTTTTGGATGTAAAATTATTAATCTATCTCTTCTCATTCACATTCACTTCATGATGATATTACTCCACGCTAAGTTGTGGGACCTATTTTATATGGCTAGAAAGCCCTAAACAATACCAACATTGTAACTTGTTCTCCTGTTCTTAAATAATTTGTTTCATCATCCCTTATTGTGGTATATAACGCCGACTCTGTATTTCTTTTTATGGCTTACTCTCATCGTCTCCTTCACTTTCCCTATTCGTTGATATCTCTTTAATTGGATTTTCTCTAAATTTTAGATTAAAATTATTAATCTAATTCTCTTCTAATTACTTTATCTTCATGTGATCTCCCCTCTCTAAGTTTGAGGACCTTTTTTATATGCTAGACAAGCCCTAACGATACCAACATTGTAAATTGTTCTCCTATTTTTAAATAATTTTTCTCATCATCCCTTATTGTGGTGTATAACCCCGACTCTTTATTTCGTTCTATGGCTTACTCTATGTTACTTTCACTTGCTCTTTTTATTCGTTGATAATCTTCTTTATATTGGGATTATCCCTAATTCATGGAGTAATATTTATGAATCTTTCTCTTCTCTTTCACTTTCACTTCATGATGATCACACTCCACTCTAAGTTCTGAGACCTATTTTATATGGCTAGAAATCCCTAAACGATACCAACATTGTAACTTGTTCTCCTGTTCATAAATAACTTGTCTCATCATCCCTTATTGTGGTGTATAACGCTGACTCTTTATTTCTTTCTATGGCTTACTCTCATCGTCTCCTTCACTTTCTCTATTCGTTGATATCTCTTTAATTAGAGTTATCCCTAATTTTGGAGTAAAATTATTAATCTATATCTTCTCATTCACTTTATCTTCATGATGATCTCCCTCCACTCTAAGTTGTGAGACCTATTTTATATGCCTAGAAAGCCCTAATGATACCAACATTGTAACTTGTTCTCTTGTTTTTAAAGAACTTGTCTCATCATCCCTTTTTGTGGTGTATAACCCCGACTCTTTATTTCTTTTTATGGCTTACTCTTATATTCTCTTTTACTTTCTCTATTCATTGATATCTCTTTAATTGCAGCCATCCTCAATTCTGGAGTAAAATTATGAATCTTTCTCTTCTCATTCAATTTCACTTCATGATGATCTCACTCCACTCTAAGTTGTGAGACTTATTTTATATGGCTAGAAAACCCTAAATGATACCAACATTGTAACTTGTTCGCCTGTTCTTAAATTACTTGTCTCATCATCCCTTATTATGGTGTATAACGCCGACTCTTTATTTCTTTCTATGGCTTACTCTCATCGTCACCTTCACTTTCTCTATTCGTTCATATCTCTTTAATTAGATTTATCTCTATTTTTGGAGTAAAATTATTAATCTATCTCTTCTCATTCACTATCTCTTCATGATGATTGCCCTCCACTATAAGTTGTGAGACCTATTTTATATGGCTAGAAAGCCCTAAATGATACCAACATTGTAACTTGTTCTCCTGTTCTTAAATAACTTGTCTCATCATCCCTTATTGTGGTTTATAACGCTGACTCTTTAGTTCTTTCTATGGCTTACTCTTATCGTTTCCTTCACTTTCCTTATTCGTTGATATCTCTTTAATTGGAGTTATCTCTAATTTTAGAGTAAAATTATTAATTTATCTCTTCTCATTCACTTTATCTTCATGATGATCTCCATCCACTCTAATTTGTGAGACCTATTTTATATGATTAGAAAGCCCTAACGATACCAACATTGTAACTTGTTCTCCTGTTCTTAAATAACTAGTCTCATCATCCCTTATTGTGGTGTATAACCCTGACTCTTTATTTCTTTCTATGGCTTACTCTCATCGTCTCCTTCACTTTCTATATTCGTTGATATCTCTTTAATTGGATTTATCTCTAATTTTGGAGTAAAATTATTAATCTATCTCTTCTCATTCACTTTCTCTTCATGATGATCTCCCTCCACTCTAAGTTGTGAGACCTATTTTATATGGCAAGAAAGCTCTAAACGATACCAACATTGTAACTTGTTCTCCTGTTCTTAAATAACTTGTCTCATCATCCCTTATTGTGGTGTATAACCCCGACTCTTTATTTCTTTCTATGGCTTACTCTCATCGTCTCTTCACTTTCTCTATTCGTTGATATCTCTTTAATTGGATTTATCCCTAATTCTGGAGTAAAATTATGAATCTTTCTCTTCTCATTCAATTTAACTTTATGATGATCTCACTCCACTCTAAGTATCTCTTTAATTGGAGTTATCCTCAATTCTGGAGTAAAATTATGAATCTTTCTATTCTCATTCAATTTCACTTCATGATGATCTCACTCCACTCTAAGTTGTGAGACCTATTTTATATGGCTAGGAAAGCCCGAAACTGATAGCAAATTGTAACTAGTTCTCAGTTTTTTAAATAACTTATCTCATCTCCCTTATTGTGGTTGGGATAAACTACTGACTCTTTATTTCGTTCTATGGCTAACTCTCATCTTCTCCTTCACTTCCTCGATTCGTTGATATCTCTTTAATTAGAGTCATCCTCAATTCTTGAGTAAAATTATGAATCTTTCTCTTCTCTTTCACTTTCACTTCATGATGATCACACTCCACTCTAAGTTCTGAGACCTATTTTATATGGCTAGAAATCCCTAAACGATACCAACATTGTAACTTGTTCTCCTATTTATAAATAACTTGTCTCATCATCCCCTTATTGTGGTGTTATAACGCCTGACTTTTATTTCTTTCTATGGATACTTCTCATCGTCTCCTTCACTTTCTCGTATCGTTGATATCTTTTTAATTGAGTTCTCCTAATTTGGAGTAAAATTATTTAATCTATATCTTCTCATTCACTTTATCTTCATGATGATCTCCCTCCACTCTAAGTTGTGAGACCTATTTTATATGCCTAGAAAGCTCTAATGATACAAACATTGTAACTTGTTCTCTTGTTTTTAAAGAACTTGTCTCATCATCCCTTTTTGTGGTGTATAACCCCGACTCTTTATTTCTTTTTAGGCTCTCTTATATTCTCTTTTACTTGTCTCATCATCCTTTATTATGGTGTATAATGCCGACTCTTTATTTCTTTGTATGGCTTACTCCCATCGTCACCTTCACTTTCTCTATTCGTTCATATCTCTTTAATTAGATTTATCTCTAATTTTGGAGTAAAATTATTAATCTATCTCTTCTCATTCACTTTCTCTTCATGATGATCTCCCTCCACTATACCCGTTTACCCGTCTAGCCTATTACAACATATATTAATTTAGTAACCGAGACCTAATATAATTATGAACGAACTTCCATTGTTTGACTCAATATTTTTAGGCTAACATGTATAACACCGACTCTTTATTTCTTTCTATGACTCTCATCGTCTCCTTCACTTTCTCTATTCGTTGATATCTCTTTAATTAGATTTATCCCTAATTCTGGAGTAAAATTATGTATCTTTCTCTTCTCATTCAATTTCACTTCATGATGATCTCACTCCACTCTAAGTTGTGAGACCTAATTTATATGGCTAGAAAGCCCTAAATGATACCAACATTATAACTAGTTCTCCTATTCTTTAATAACTTGTCTCATCATCCCTTATTGTTGTGTATAATGATAACTCTTTATTTCTTTCTATGGCTTACTTTCATCGTCTCCTTCACTTTCCCTATTCGTTGATATCTCTTTAATTAGAGTTATCTCCAATTTTAGAGTAAAATTATTAATCTATCTCTTCTCATTCACTTTATCTTCATGATGATCTCCCTCCACTCTAAGTTGTGAGACCTATTTTATATGGCTAGAAAGCCGTAAATGATACCAACATTGTAACTTGTTCTCCTGTTCTTAAATAACTTGTCTCATCATCCCTTATTGTGGTGTATAACCCCGACTCTTTATTTATTTCTATGGCTTACTCTCATCATCTCCTTCACTTTCTCTATTCGTTGATATCTCTTTAATTGGATTTATCCCTAATTCTGGAGTAAAATTGTGAATCTTTCTCTTCTCATTCAATTTCACTTCATGATGATCTCACTCCACTCTAAGTATCTCTTTAATTGGAGTCATCCTCAATTCTGGAGTAAAATTATGAATCTTTCTATTCTCATTCAATTTCACTTCATGATGATCTCACTCCACTCTAAGTTGTGAGACCTATTTTATATGGCTAGAAAGCCCTAAACGATACCAACATTGTAACTTGTTCTCATGTTTTTAAATAACTTATCTCATCATCCTTTATTGTGGTGTATAACACTGACTCTTTATTTTGTTCAATGGCTTACTCTCATCTTCTCCTTCACTTCCTCTATTCGTTGATATCTCTTTAATTGGAGTCATCCTCATTTCTGGAGTAAAATTCTAAATCTTTCTCTTCTCATTCACTTTCACTTCATGACGATCTCACTCCACTATAAGTTTTGAGACCTATTTTATATGGCTAGAAAGCCCTAAACGATACCAACATTGTAACTTGTTCTGCTGTTCTTAAATAACTTGTCTCATCATCCCTTATTGTGATGTATAACGCTGACTCTTTATTTCTTTCTATGGCTTACTCTCATCGTCTCCTTCACTTTCTCTATTTGTTAATATTTCTTTAATTGGAGTTATTCTCAATTTTGGAGTAAAATTATTAATCTATATCTTCTCATTCACTTTATCTTCATGATGATCTCCCTCCACTCTAAGTTGTGAGACCTATTTTATATGCCTAGAAAGCCCTAATGATACCAACATCGTAACTTGTTCTCTTGTTTTTAAAGAACTTGTCTCATCATCCCTTATTGTGGTGTATAACCCCGACTCTTTATTTCTTTTTATGGCTTACTCTCATCTTCTCCTTTACTTTCTTTATTCGTTGATATCTCTTTAATTGCAGCCATCCTCAATTTTGGAGTAAAATTATGAATCTTTCTCTTCTCATTCAATTTCACTTCATGATGATCTCACCCCACTCTAAGTTGTGAGACCTATTTTATATGGCTAGAAAGCCCTAAATGATACCAACATTATAACTTGTTCTCCTGTTCTTAAATTACTTGTCTCATCATCCCTTATTGTGGTGTATAACGCCGACTCTTTATTTCTTTCTATGGCTTACTCTAATCGTCACCTTCACTTTCTCTATTCGTTGATATCTCTTTAATTGGATTTATCCCTAATTTTGGAGTAAAATAATTAATCTATATCTTCTCATTCACTTTCTCTTCATGATGATCTCCCTCCACTCTAAGTTGTGAGACCTAATTTAGATGCCTAGAAAGCCCTAACGATACCAACATTGTAACTTGTTCTCCTGTTTTTAAAGAACTTATCTCATCATCCCTTATTGTGGTGTATAACCCCGAATCTTTATTTCTTTCTATGGCTTACTCTTATCGTCTCCTTTACTTTCTCTATTCGTTGATATCTCTTTAATTGGATTTATCTATAATTTTGGAGTAAAATTATTAATCTATCTCTTCTCATTCACTTTATCTTCATGATGATCTCCCTCCACTCTAAGTTGTGAGATCTATTTTATACGCCTAGAAAGCCCTAATGATACCAACATTGTAACTTGTTCTTCTATTTTTAAATAATTTTTATGATCATCACATATTTTGGTGTATAGCGCGGAATGTTTATTTCTTTCTCTGGCTTACTCTCATCGTCTCCATCACTTTCACTTTCACTTTATGATGATCTCCCTCCACTCTAAGTTGTGAGACCTATTTTAGATGCCTAGAAAGCCCTAACGATACCAACATTGTAACTTGTTCTCTTGTTTTTAAAGAACTTATCTCATCATCTCTTATTATGGTATATAATGCCGACTCTTTATTTTGTTCAATGGCTAACTCTCATCTTCTCGTTCACTTTTTCTATTCGTTGATATCTCTTTAATTGGAGTCATCCTTAATTCTAGAGTAAAGTTATGAATCTTTCTCTTCTCATTCACTTTTACTTCATGATGATCTCACTCCACTCTAAGTTGTGAGTCCTATTTTATATGCCTAGAAGGACCTAACGATACCAACATTGTAACTTGTTCTCCTATTTTTAAAGAACTTGTCTCATCATCCCTTATTGTGGTGTATAACCCCAACTCATTATTTCTTTCTATGGCTTACTCTCATCGTCTCCTTCACTTTCTCTATTCGTTGATAACTCTTTAATTGGATTTATCTCTAATTTTTGAGTAAAATTATGAATCTTTCTCTTCTCATTCACTTTCACTTCATGATGATCTCACTCCACTCTAAGTTGTGAGACCTATTTTATGTGGCTAGAAAGCCCTAAACGATACCAACATTGTAACTTGTTCTCTTGTTTTTAAAGAACTTGTCTCATCATCCCTTATTGTGGTGTATAACACTGACTCTTTATTTCGTTCTATGGCTAACTCTCATCTTCTCCTTCACTTCCTCTATTCGTTGAAATCTTTTTAATTGGAGTTATCCATAATATTGGAGTAAAATTATAAATCTTTCTATTCTAATTCAATTTCACTTTATGATGATCTCACTCCACTCTAAGTTGTGAAACCTATTTTATATGCCTAGAAAGCCCTAACGATACCAACATTGTAACTTGTTCTCCTGTTTTTAAATAACTTGTCTCAACATCCCTTATTGTGGTGTATAACGCAGACTCTTTATTTCTTTCTATGGCTTACTCTCATCCTCTCCTTCACTTTCCCTATTCGTTGATATCTTTTTAATTGGAGTTATCCATAATATTGGAGTAAAATTATAAATCTTTCTATTCAAATTCAATTTCACTTTATGATGATCTCACTCCACTCTAAGTTGTGAAAGCTATTTTATATGCCTAGAAAGCCCTAACGATACCAACATTGTAACTTGTTCTCCTGTTTTTAAATAATTATTCTCATCATCCCTATTGTGGTGTATAACACTAACTCTTTATTTCGTTCTATGGCTTACTCTCATCTTCTTCTTTACTTTCTCTATTCGTTTATATCTTTTTAATTGGATTTATCTCTAATTTTGAAGTAAAATTATTAATCTATCTCTTCTCATTCAATTTCACTTCATGATGATCTCACTCCACTCTAAGTTGTGAGACCTATTTTATATGCCTAGAAAGCCCTAACGATACCAACATTGTAACGTGTTCTTAGGTTCTTAAATAACTTGTCTTCCCATCATCCACTTATAGTGAGTTATAACACCGACTCTTGTTTTGTTCTATGGCCTACTCACATCATCATCTTTACTTACTCATTCTTATATCGTCTTTAATTGGAGTCATCCCACATTATGGGAGTAAAATTAATAAACTTTCTATTCCATTTAAATTTCAATTTCATGACGATCTCACTCCACTCAAAGTTGTTAAGACCTATTTTCATGGCAAAAGCCCAAAACGATACCAACATTGTAACTTGTTCACCTGTTTTTAAATAACTTGTCTCATCATCCCTTATTATGGTTTATAACACTGACTCTTTATTTCATTATATGGCTAACTCTCGTCATCTCCTTCACTTCCTCTATTCGTTGATATCGTTTTAATTGGAGTCATCCTCAATTCTAGAGTAAAATTATGAATCGTTCTCTTCTCATTCACTTTCACTTCATGATGATCTCACTACACTCTAAGTTGTGAGACCTATTGTATATGGCTAGAAAGCCCTAAACGATACCAACATTGTAACTTGTTCTCCTATTTTTAAATAACTTGTCTCATCATCCCTTTTTGTGGTGTATAACACTGACTCTTTATTTCGTTCTATAGCTAACTCTCATCTTCTCCTTCACTTCCTCAATTCGTTGATATCTCTTTAATTGGAGTCATCCTCAATTCTGGAGTAAAAATATGAATCTTTCTCTTCTCATTCACTTTCACTTCATGATGATCTCACCCCATTCTAAGTTGTGAGACCTATTTTTATATGGCTAGAAAGCCCTACATGATACCAACATTGTCACTTGTTCTCCTGTTTTTAATACTTGTCTCAACATCCTTATTTGTGGTTATAACCCCGACCCTTTTATTTTCTTTCTATGTGCTTACTCTCACGTCTCCTTCACTTTCCTCTATTCGTTGATAATCACTTTAATTAGAGTTATCTCTAATTTTAGTGTAAAATTATTAATCTATCTCTTCTCATTCACTTTCTCTTCATGATGATCTCCCTCCACTCTAAGTTGTGGATAAAATGGATAAACTTAAATTGTACGATTCGCGAAAGTTTTACAATCGATGATTTTAATAAAAATCGTCTAGAATGTAAAAGTAAACTCTTCAAGATTTATAAAATAATTATGAGACTGGAAATAGTAGTGACCTTAAATACGGGGTTTTACACTCTATTCGTTGATTTCTATTTACTTGGAGTCATCCTTAATTCTTGAGTAAAATTATGAATCTTTCTCTTCTCATTCACTTTCTCTTCATGATGATCTCCCTCCACTCTAAGTTGTGAGACCTATTTTATATGGCTAGAAATCCCTAAACGATACCATAATTGTAACTTGTTTTCCTATTTTTAAATAACTTGTCTCATCATCCCTTGTTGTGGTGTATAACCCCGACTCTTTATTTCGTTCTATGGCTTACTCTCATATTCTCCTTAATTTTCTCTATTCGTTAATATCTCTTTAATTGGAGTCATCCTTGATTCTGAGTAAAATTATGAATCTTTCTCTTCTCATTCACTTTCTCTTCATGATGATCTCCCTCTACTCTAAGTTATGAGACCTATTTTTTATGGCTAGAAAGCCCTAAACGATACCAATATTGTAACTTGTTGTCCTATTTTTAAATAAATTGTCTCATCATCCCTTATTGTGGCGAATAACCCTGACTCTTTATTTCGTTCTATGGCTTACTCTCATCTTCTCCTTTACTTTCTCTATTCATTGATATCTCTTTAATTGGAGTCATCCTTAATTCTGGAGTAAATTTATGAATCTTTCTCTTCTCATTCACTATTACTTCATGATGATCTCACTCCACTCTAAGTTGTGAGACCTATTTTATATGGCTAGAAAGCCGTAAACGTTAACAACATTGTAACTTGTTCTCTTGTTTTTAAATAACTTGTCTCATCATCCCTTATTGTGGTGTATAACCCTGACTTTTTGTTTTATTCTATGGCTTACTTTTATCGTCTCCTTCACTTTCTTTATTCGTTGATTTCTGTTTACTTGGATTAATCCTTAATTCTGGAGTAAAATTATGAATCTTTCTCTTCTTATTCACTTTCACTTCATGATGATCTCCCTCCACTCTAAGTTATGAGACCTATTTTATATGGCTAGAAAGCCTTAAACGATACAAACATTGTAACTTGTTATCTTGTTTTTAAATAACTTGTCTCATCGTCCTTTATTGTAGTGTATAACACCGACTCTTTTTTTCTTTCTATGGCTTAGTCTCATCTTCTCATTCACTTTTACTATTCATTGTTTTCTCTTTGCTTGGAGTCATCCCTAATTCTAGAGTAAATTTATGAATCTTTCTCTTCTCATTCACTTTCTCTTCATGATGCTCTCCCTCTATGATACCAACATTGTATATGGCTGGAAAGCCTTAAATGATACCAACATTGTAACTTGTTTTCCTATTTTTAAATAACTTATCTCATCTTCAATTATTGTGGTGTATAACCTGACTCTTTATTTCGTTCTATCGCTTACTCTTATCGTCTCCTTCGCATTCTCTATTCGTTGATATCTTTTTAATTGGAATCATCCTCAATTCTGGAGTAAAATTATGAATCTTTGTATTCTCATTCACTTTCTCTTCAAGATGCTCTCCTTCCACTCTATGTTGTGAGACCTATTTTATATGGCTAGAAAGCACTAAACGATAACAACATTGTAACTAGTTTTCCTATTTTTAAATAACTTATCTCATCATCCCTTATTGTGGTGTATAACCCCGACTCTTTATTTCGTTCCATGGCTTACTTTTATCGTCTCCTTCACTTTCTCTATTCGTTGATTTCTGTTTACTTGGAGTCATCCTTAATTCTGGAGTAAAATTATGAATCTTTCTCTTCTCATTCACTTTCTCTTCATGATGATCTCCCTCCACTCTAAGTTATGAGACCTATTTTATATGGCTAGAAAGCCCTAAAAGATCAACGTTGTAACTTGTTCTCGCTGTTTTATTATAACTTGCTCATCAACCCATATTTGGTGTATATCTCCTTACTCCTTTATTTGTCTATATGGCTTAATCTCATCGCCTCCTTCACTTTCTCTATTCGTTGATATCTCATTAATTGGAGTCATCCTTAATTCTGGAGTAAAATAATGAATCTTTCTCTTCTCATTCACTTTCTCTTCATGATGCTCTCCCTCCACTCTAAGTTGTGAGACCTATTTTATATGTCTAGAAAGCCCTAAATGATACCAACATTGTAGCTTGTTTTCCTATTTTTAAATAACTTATCTCATCATCCCTTATTGTGGTGTATAACTCTAACTCTTTATTTTGTTTCATAGCTTACTCTCATTATTGTGGTGTATAACCCCGACTCTATTTTCCTTTTTATGGCTTACTCTTATCGTCTCCTTCACTTTCTCTATTCATTGATTTCTCTTTGCTTGGAGTCATCCCTAATTCGGGAGTAAAATTATTAATCTTTATCTTCTCATTCACTTTCTATTCATGATGATCTCTCTCCACTCTAAGTTGTGAGACCTATTTTATATGGCTAGAAAGCACTCTATGTTGTGAGACCTATTTTATATGCCTAGAAAGCCCTAAACGATACCAACATTGTAACTTGTACTCCTGTTTTTAAATAACTTGTCTCATCATCCCTTATTATGGTGTATAACCCTGACTCTTTATTTCATTCCATGGCTTACTTTTATCGTCTCATTCCATTTCTCTATTCGTTGATTTATGTTTACTTAGAGTCATCCCTAATTCCAGAGTAAAATTATTTATCTTTCTCTTCTAATTCACTTTCTCTTCATGATGCTCTCCCTCCACTCTAAGTTGTGAGACCTATTTTATATGGCTAGAAAGCACTAAACGATAACAACATTGTAACTAGTTTTCCTATTTTTAAATAACTTATCTCATCATCCCTTATTGTGGTGTATAACTCTGACTCTTTATTTCGTTCCATGGGTTACTCTTAGTATTGTGGTGGAGTCTTCCCTAATTCCAGAGTAAAATTATTAATCATTCTCTTCTAATTAACTTTCTCTTCATGATGCTCTCCCTACACTCTAAGTTGTAAGACCTATTTTATATGTCTAGAAAGCCCAAAATGATACCAACATTGTAACCTGTTCTCCTATTTTTAAATAACTTATCTCATCATCCCTTATTGTGGTCTATAACCCTGACTCTTTATTTCGTTCCATGGCTTACTTTTATCATCTCCTTTACATTCTCTATTCGTTGATTTCTGTTTACTTGGAGTCATCCTTAATTCTGGAGTTAAATTATGAATCTTTCTCTTCTTATTCACTTTCCCTTCATGATGATCTCCCTCCAATCTATGTTGGGAGACCTATTTTATATGGCTAGAAAGCCCTAAAAGATCCCAACGTTGTAACTTGTTCTCTTATTTTTTAATAACTTGTCTCATCATCCCTTATTGTGGTGTATAACCCTGACTCTTTATTTTGTTATATGGCTTAATCTCATCGCCTCCTTCACTTTCTCTATTCGTTGATATCTCATTAATTGAAGTCATCCTCAATTCTGGATTAAAATTATGTATCTTTCTTTACTCATTCACTTTCTCTTCATGCTGCTCCCACCACTCTAACGTTGTGAGGAACCTAGTTTATATGTCTAGAAAGCCTATACGATACCACATTGTCACTTCGTATTCTATTGGTATATAAATAACCCCTTTCATCTCACCATACATCCCTGTAATTTGCGTCTGATCTGTTATTAACAGTCTACTCTTTATTTCGTGATTCATAGCGTCTCACCTCTCATTCTATATTGAGTGTGCATCTCTAACAACACCACCACCCAGCCACATCTATATCCTTTCTCCAACAGACTCACAGCGACCTTTACACTCTTATACGTCTCCTTGCACTTTCTCTATAGTCGTATGATTTCTCTTGTCTGAGTCATCCCAAATTCGGAGTAAAATTATAATCTTTCTCTTCTCATTACTTTCTAGTCATGATGACTATCTCCACTCTAAGCTGTGAACCTATGTTAGATGACCTAATAAACACTCCTATGTTTTGAGACCTATTTTATATGCCTAGAAAGCCTAAACATACAACATTATAAGTTGTACTCCTGTTTTTAAATAACTTGTCTCATCATCCCTTATTGTGGTGTATAACTCTGACTCTTTATTTCGTTCCATGTGTTACTTTTATCGTCTCATTCACTTTCTCTATTCTTGATTTATGTTTACTTGGAGTTATCCCTAATTCCAGAGTAAAATTATTAATCTTTCTCTTCTAATTCACTTTCTCCTCATGATGCTCTCCTTCACACCAAAGTTTGAGACCTAATTTTATATGGCAAGAAAGCACAAACGATAACAACATATGTAACTAGTTTTTCCTATTTTTAAATGAACTTATCTCATCATGCCCATTATTGTGGGTATAACTCGACTCTTTATTTCGTTCCATTGCTTACTTTTATCGTCTCCTTCACTTTCTCTATTCGTTGATTTTTGTTTACTTAGAGTCATCCTTAATTCTGGAGTAAAATTATGAATCTTTCTCTTCTCATTCACTTTCTCCTCATGATGCTCTCCCTCCACTCTAAGTTGTGAGACCTATTTTATATGGCTAGAAAGCCCTAAACGATACCAACATTGTAAGTTGTTTTCCTATTTTTAAATAACTTGACTCATCATCCCTTATTGTGGTGTATAACCTCGACACTTTATTTCAATCCATGGCTTACTTTTATCGTTTCCTTCACTTTCTATATTCGTTGATTTCTATTTAGTTGGAGTCATCCTTAATTTTGGAATAAAATTATGAATCTTTCTCTTCTCATTCACTTTCTCTTCATGATGATCTCCATCCACTATAAGTTGTGAGACATATTTTATATGTCTAGAAACTCCTAAACGATACCAATAATATAACTTGTTTTCCTATTCTTAAGTAACTTGTCTCATCATCCCTTATTGTGGTGTATAACCCCGACTCTTTATTTCGTTCTATGGCTTACTCTCATCTTCTCATTCACTTTCACTTCATGATGATCTCACTCCACTCTACGTTGTGAGACCTATTTTATATACCTAGAAAGCCCTAAAGATTACCAACATTGTAACTTGTTCTCCTATTTTTAAATAACTTGTCTCATCATCCCTTATTGTGGTGTATAACCCCGACTCTTTGTTTCGTTCCATGGCCTACTTTTATCGTCTCCTTCACTTTCTCTATTCGTTGATTTTTGTTTACTTAGAGTCATCCTTAATTTTGGAGTAAAATTATAAATCTTTCTCTTCTCATTCACTTTCTCTTCATGATGATCTCCCTCTACTCTAAGTTGTGAGACCTACTTTATAAGGCTAGAAAGCCCTAAACGATACAAACATTGTAACTTGTCTCATCATCCTTTATTGTGGTGTATAACCCTGACTCACTTTTTCTTTCTATGGCCTAGTCTCATCATCTCATTCAGTTTCACTATTTGTTGTTTTCACTTTACTTGGAGTCATCCCTAATTCTGGA
>BQNB010121910.1:7502-20376 GCA_026074375.1 Tanacetum coccineum
AAAGTCAGCGTACTCCCTGCAGCCACTCATTAATGTAATCAATCTTTGACTTTGATCAATGATTAAAATCGATCGTCACGTGTGACGAAATATGATAGTTTTTTAGAGTAAAGTACATAATACATCCACGTGGTTTTTTAAAAAGATCGTTTTAATACTGCGCTCTATTTTTTATTCCTCCGTTAGTAAAAATGAGTCACCGTATATCCTTGAAGAGTGAAGTAAAGTACATAATACATTTAACCATTTTCACGCAATTCATATGTTTTGCTATGTAAACAATTTTTTGTAGTTTGTAAATGAAACAAATACGTTGTATAGCTTAAATCTTCAAATAATCTAAACGAGGAACACCATCAAGCCCTTTCGAGAATGAATACTCGTTGAATTCCTGAACCGTGGTTTCTCTGTACCTCGGTGGGTTGTCATCAGAAAGCAACTCCTTGATGGGACCATACACCCTTGTCGATGGTTGTAGGGAAGTGCTGAAGAAACACGCAACTGAGACCCTCGGTCCTTTCTCATTCGCCACCACTCTATGCTCCACACTCCTCAATTTGTCATTTGAGATCACCTAATTGAAACAATAACAAAGTTATACCCAAATTAGATGACGTACTCGACATACTCTTAACATCAAGCTAGCAAGTAGCAACATGATTACCAGCACATTTATCTGATTATGACGGTCTGAAAACGCAATAATCCAGTTGCAAGTGTTTGATTAGTAAAAGTAGAAAATCACTTATTTGCGTTTGAAACCCATCAAAACGTCATTTTGAAACAGCAGGCCAGGACCTGCTTTTACAAAACGCGATTCACATCTAATGAAAAAATTACAAAATTAACCCACGATTCTTTCTTTGTTAAAACTCATGACAACTCGTGGGTCTCATCTTTTTATGAAAACAATTTTGATCCATTAACACAAATAGATTTGTGGATCTTGTAATGGAATTTGTAACAGGTAAACTAAAAAATACTTTTACATGTGTAGGTCATATTCAACCTGTGATCAAGGGGCATGGTTTGGGTTGAAGAACAGTGATGACTGATGACCGGAGATGGAGATGAATATTTAGTTTGCATGTTTTGGGAAAGAGAAACTAGGGAGGTGAAAGTGATAGGAGGAGGTGAATAATAAAACGAAGAGATAAGGATAAATATATTTGTTTAACTTTTTTATTAATTCATGTAAAATTAAATTGTTTGTCTAGATATATGTTGTTTATTTGTATATGGATACACGACTGTTTGTTTTATTTGCTGAATAGAGTGTCTTAATTACAGAAAATTACTTTTATACCTTAAAAAGAAGTTATGTGGGATTATAGGTGAAAAAGTGGAGGGTAAATATGTAAAATTATGAATTAAGTCATTGACTTAATATGAAGGCCCTTCCCCTCATGACTTTTCCTAGAAAGTCATTTGTTAATTTTAAGCACAAAACAAACAACCCTTTAATGACTTAATTAATTTGCCAATTTTTTAAATAAAACTTATTAAGTTTTTATCAAACACTACCATAGTTTAATAATTAAAAATGTTAAAAGTAATATATCATAATAAATCGTTATTGTTAATTTGTATGCTAAGTTTTTGTAGTAAAAATGTTATAATTTCAAACTATAAAATTTGAGTCATCATATATGTTTGCCCTTTAAAAAACTAAGTGTCTTTTTTTTGTCATTTTACATATCAAGTCATAAATAATTTGATTTCCAAACATTATAAAAAACTGATTATCTGATTATTGCGATATTAAACAAGATAATCAAATCCAAACACTATTTTTCAGAACCACGTTTTGTAACAGCTGATAATTTAATTATCAGTTTTCAAATCGCATAATCTATTTTGAATAAGCAATCACAAACACCCCCTAAGTCTCAAAATTGGTGACATGGTGAGCGATGAGTTTATAGTAGTCACAAATTCAGCTACACCAATAGGGACATATATGTTATATATATTAGTATACATATTAGATTGTTTAGGGGGTCAAGTGAATGTTTAGCCCAACTAGGGATGTATATGTTGGTTCCAACTCTATATATACCATAGAATGTAGGGCATTCAAAAGGCATCGACAGATTTCTCCTTTGTAGCAGTGTTCAACTCTTTTTAGGGTTGATTTTCTTCCCCTCTCATCTCGACAATAAAGAGGTAAGGGGGAGGGGTCGTTGTACCAGTCATTCTTTCAAGGTTTCATACAAAGTTCTATTAAACCATCTTGTGTGTTCTTTACTTTACTTTCATAATATAGAAGCTGCAGGTTGTGTGTTCGTCTTCAAGATTCCAAGTTCCGCGCTAGATTTCCAGGTTGTAGGAGGTTCTTACTACAAGTGGTATCAAGGTCTCGGGTTCGCGGGTTTCTCTGGTAATCTAGGTTCGAGTGTTGAAGGGTTTTTTGTTGTTGTTGATCGTTTATGTTTTGAAAGAGCAGGTCTAGGTCTGTTTGGGTTTCAAAGATAACGAAAACAAAAAGGGTTCTTGGGTTCGGTTTAGAACAACAAGAAGGTGCAGCGGAGTCGACAGTAAAGGGTTTGTTGATTTTCGTTTTAGAAGATCAACAGGTTGCTGGTGTGTTCTGGTCTGTCGTGGTAAAGAACATTATCAGGTTCTTGATCTTTTGGTTCGAAGATTAAGGTACAAGACAACAAGGTTTCGATCAACTTTGTTTCTTGGTTTAAGGTCGACTCAGGGTCGTGTATTGCTGGTTTTCTTTTTCTAGTCGACTTATAAGTCAATTTTTAGGAACAATCATATCTTCAATAGGGGAGTATTATTTAATGTTTGTTTTTGGAGGGAATCCAAGGATCTGTTATAGACAGATTTAAATAATATTGGTATTGAAGGGGCACGTGACTACAGGAGCTTATCAATTCTTGTAGGATAATAAATTTAAGGTAATACATTATTAATTATTTAATTATAATAAAGTTGGTATATTATTCAATAAAAGGTTATTACGTTGAAGGAATTGTTGCACAAGGAGACTTTGTTGAGGTTTATCGGTTTTTTGTAATGTTTATTACATGGTTTAAAATCGATCAACAAAGGGATAGAAAAGAAAGTCCAAAACTTGTCGAGGTTGCAAGGTTTTTTAAGTTTACAAGAAATCAGTTTTGCAAGGAATTACGACAAGGTTTCTTCAACGGGGTGTCTCGGGTGTCAAATTCCAAGGTTGTAGCGAAATTGTGAAGTGTTCTTTTCACAGGTGCGTCGTGTTTAGAATATTGAGGTAGACCAAATTATTGAAGGGTTATACACATGGGTTATTTTGCTAGATCGTATTTTGTGTAGGTAAATTCACAAAAGGTTACACGGTTAGCAAAGGATTAAAAGAATGATTACGGGGACCAAGTTTGACATCGAGAAATTCGATGGGATGAATGACTTCCGGTTATGGCAGGTAAGGATGAAGGCTTTGCTGGAACAGCAAGGATTAGCTGCTGGAGGAGTTACATTGCAGCCCATAATTTATGGATACGATGTAGGTCTTCGGAAAATAGGCTTACAGAACATGGTTTGTGTTTGAGTGATCGGGTTTACGGGAGATCACCAAGGAGACGATTACAGCGGGGATTTAGAAAAAGTTAGAGACTTCATACATGAAAAGTCTTTAGCTAATCGTTGTTACGGTAATAGTTGATGGGTTTTACGGGTACCACGTATTTGTTTTTTTTAACTTCATGATAATATATATTCGAGGCTCTACATTCCAAAGTATGTTAATTCGCAAACTAATATACAATATAATCGGGTCTCGGATAATGAACAGACAATTTATATGATGGTAAATGTAAAAAATTCCGCATTTACAAATCAGTCTCTTTCAAAAAAAATAAAATAAAAAAGAAATTTTTTCATATACTAAAAGTGCATCGGGTATAAGAGTCAGTCTGAACATATCGATGAGTTTCACAAGCTGGTAGGTGACTTAGCGGCTATAAATACTGTTATATCGGATGAGGATCGGGCGTTATTATTACTCACATCTTTACCATCATCTTACGATAAATTCGTGGATACTTTGTTATATGGTCGGGATACTCTGAAGCTAGAAGACGTGCTCGCGACACTTAATTCTTGGGAACTTTAAAAGATGACGGAAGCAAAGGGTAATGGTGGTGAAGGGTTGTATATGAGAGGGAGATCTGGTCAGAGAGATATGGAGCATGATACATATAGTGCGTGGTCAAAGTCACAGGGAAGAAGCAGTCAGGTGTAATATATGTCAGTCCGAGGAGCATTTGAAGAGGGATTATCCCAGGTATAATCACAAGAAATCTCAAGGTTTTATCGGGAATGAAGATCAGGTATCCGGTTCTGGAATTGATGGGTATGACAATGCTGATGTTATGATGGCTATGAGTGTTGAAGAACTATTGGACTGGATCATGGATTCAGGGGGCTCATACCATATAACATAAATGAGAGATTACTTGGTTGATTTTGAAGAGTATGACGGTGGTAATATACTGCTTGGTGATGACAAGGAATGCTGTGTACGGAGGACAGGTGAGGTTCATGTACAGATGAGGAATGGGTCAAGTTTCGTGTTGGACAACGTCAGGTATGTTCCAATATTAAGGTGAAACTTGATATTGCTAGACACTCTTAAAAAAGAGGGTTTTACCATGAAGATGCAGTCGGGCAAGATTAAGTTATAAAGGGTTCACTGGTGGTACTATCATGAACAAAAGGGGCTAACTGCATATATATACCCTGGATGGTCATGCAGTGACCAGGAAGACATTGAAGGGTAGGAAGCAGTTAGGAGAATATCAGACTGGGTAGAAGATCAAGACGGGTAATGTTCTTGATTTTTGTAATCAGAGGTCTACACAACAACGTACAAAGAGTGGGGTCGCCAAACATTTGGGTGTTGCAGGGTTACAACAGCAGAATGGGTTGGTTGAGAAAATAAACGTGACACTCTTGGCTAAGGTACGTTGTTTTCTGATTCAGTCTGGTGTGTCCAAGGTTCTTTGGGCAGAGGATACAACCATGTCTACATATCTAGTGAACAAGGCCACCATCATCAGCGATTGGATTTAAGATGCCTATAGATATGTTAGGGTTTTTTGGTTGGCTTGCTAATATTAAGCAAGGGATGCTTGAACCGGTTAAGGTCAAGTGCATATTCTTGGGATACCGTAAAGGTATGGTAAGTAATAATCTTTGAAGGTTAGATGACGTTACTTCAAAGGTAGTGCTTTACAGGAATATGGGTTTCAATAGAAGTTGGGAATACAAGAAAACTTTCATTGGTTCTGGTGTAAGTACGGATTTAGTGCATGTGTTGTAGGAGTTGAGTTTGAGGTGGAACCGCATGAGGATCATGCATTTGAGGTGGAACCTCAAGGAAATGTCGATCATGTAGCTGGTTCACATAAAATACAAACTCAGGATTTAATGGACTATCATTCAGCACGTGATAGGGAGCAACACTCAACACGCGAACTATTCGGGAATAGAGAAGACAGTAATGAGGCTGCTTATGCATTTGTTGTAGTGGATAAGATATATGCACATGAGTTATTGACTTTCAATGACACAGTTTCTTGTGAGGTAATTTCCAAGTGGAAGGCTGCATTGAAAGAATATATGGATGCTTGGTCAGATGTGTATGTGCTCAGTAACAGTTGCAGGAAAAGCAGTGAAGACAGAAATGACTATTACTGGGAGTATACACCAGGTATGTTCATACATCTATTTCTTTATATAGATGATATGGTTTTTTTGCGGATGCAAGGCTGAGATCTGGGCTACTAAGGGTTTGCTGGATAAAGCAAAAGGAAATGTACTTGGTATGAAGATCGTCAGGGATCAGAGTGGTAATACTCTGAGGGTGTCACAGTCCAAGTTTTACAATGAAAAGTTGGTACAGATTTTGTTGGAGGGACACTCCATACTGTCATTGGAGGGTAGTCTATCAAGGGATTGTGATGTATAAAAGAATGGTAAGTGGTTATGTATATATGCGGTTGGAAGCCAGGAGTATCAGGTGGTCTGCACGAGACCTGACATAACATCTGCAGATGTGGGTATGTTGGATATTTTTTATCGTGGATTACAGACATACGTACAATTTTTTATGGATTTTGACTACGCCATAGGTAGATCGATCACTGTCATGGGTAGATCAATCACATGGTACGGGTTGATGATACAAGGATGTGCAGGAAGCTGAGAAGCTATGATACTGCACATGATGGCTTTGTTAACAACTCAAGCCGCATACATGACACTTACAGAGGCTGCAAAGGAGGCTATTTGGCTAAAGGGACTCGCGATAGAGTCAGGATTCGAGCTAAATACAGTAGCGGGTATTGCTACAGGTGCCTTGCCAAAGGTTATCCCTGGTCCGAGGTTCCAGCATAGGTTGAATTTGTTGAGTATCGGTATAGGCTAATATGGTACTAAGGTGGAAATTGTTATATATATTAGTATACATATTAGATTGTTTAGGGGGTCAAGTGAATGTTTAGCACAAGTTTAGCCCAACTAGGGATGTATATGTCGGTTCCAACTCTATATATACCATATAATGTAGGGCATTCAAAAGGCATCGACAAATTTCTCCTTTGTAGCAATGTTCAACTCTTTTTAGGGTTGGTTTTCTTCCCCCTCATCTCTACAATAAAGAGGTGAGGGGGGAGGGGTCGTTGTACCAGTCATTCTTTCAAGGTTTAATACAAAGTTCTGTTAAACCCTTGTGTGTTCTTTACTTTACTGTCATAATATAGAAGCTGCAGGTTGTGTGTTCGTCTTCAAGATTCCAAGTTCCGCGCTAGATTTCCAGGTTGTACGAGGTTCTTACTACAATATACAAGGTAGACTCATATTTGGCTACGCGTTTACGGACATGTTATAATCCGGTCGCTAGTTAACAACAACTTTAGCAACATCTTTTTGGACGTCATAAATTAGCGACTTTAGTAGCGATTTGGTCTAAAAAGTCGCAAAACAGCGACACATTCTAACACATAAATTGCGACAATATCAACAATAAAAAGGTTACGACGTAATTGGTGATTTTTTTGCAACTTAGACGACGTACATGTCGCTAAAGTGACGTTGATCATGAATGTATCGTAATCTTGCGACAACGAAAAGTGCGTCACTGAAATATATTGCTAAAAGGTTGTTTTCTTGTGGTGTAATTATATCTTCTTTTCATAATCAAATCAATTGAATGTTATGTTAGAACAGGAATCAGAATTCAACAAATTACAAACGACAAGAAATTAAGAACGAAGGATATTGGGTTGTGAATTATGACACATCACTATCCTAGCTTCACGATATAAGTCCCTAGTACGGTACTAGATGGGTTAGCGCGCTACGATCCCTTGATCGAATCTCAAGGGTCATAGGCAAAAACAAATCACTAACTGGTAGGTCTTGTTTTTCGTCATATGCATATATAAGTCTTCTCATAGTTGCCTCTAAATGTTATGTCATCAGTTAAAGTGAATTGGATTCAGAGTCATTTTTCTAGGGGACAACATCGTATCTTAGAGCACATTTAACACGATATACAAGTAAATATACCTGTAATAGATCTCCAATGTTTATCACAAGCGCACCAGGAGTACGAGGCACATCAATCCATTCATTTTCATGAAGAATCTCAAGCCCTCCGATATCATCTTGTAAAAGCACAGTAAGAAATCCATCATCAGTATGTTTAGTAGTACCTATGGTTAATTCAGGTTGCGGACAAGCAGGATAAAAATGTCCAACAAACGCAAGCCCCTTATCACACTCCATATCTCCCAAATGATTCGTTTCTAGCCCCAACGCCTCGGAGATAAATCCAAACAATAACTCGCCAAGTTTCAACACTCGACTCGAGTACTCAATTTGAATATCTCTACAAATCACGGGCAATTCTTCTGGCTTTGGTGGGTTTGGAGCCATAATTGAAAAGAACGAGTCTCTCCAGTTGGCAGCTGGCGAAGAGTATAGATCAAAATTACTGTTATACACAAAGGCTTTGGAAACATCTCTTGTGTAAAACTGTTTCTTAACCTCAGCATCTTGTTCATGAAATCTGCGGACACCTTGAAGCATTTCGTTCATTATACTTATAGGGATTCCATGATTCACTACTTGAAAGAATCCTAGATTCTTTGAGGCCGTGCGGATGCTCTCCACGATCAATGCTCGATTGGTAGATGCAAGGTCTATGAGAGGAATATCGAACGAGGTAGTACTTTTGGGGATGGGTTCTGGAGGATTCATGAAAATGCGAGGGATTTCTTGGATTCCAGCATCGACTAGGCCTTTGACTCCTGATTTTGTTTTGTCGAATGCTTTGATTTCGGATGCTCGATCATAGGATGAGATGACTGAAGGCATGATGGTAGCCATTGTTGTGATGAAGATTGTATGCAGATTTGTTCTTATTATAGATGGAAATGTCAAGTCAGCGTACTCCCAGCAGCCACTCATTAATGTAATCAATCTTTGACTTTAATCAATGATTAAAATCGATCGTCATGTGTGACGAAATATGGTAGTTTTTTTTAGAGTAAAGTACATAATACATCCATGTGGTTTTTAAAAAAGATCTATTTACGTCTCTAGCTTATACAACGCTCAATTTTTATTCCTCCGTTAGTAAAAATGAGTCACCGTACATCCCTGAAGACGAACAACGCAAATATTTTGTGACTTGTTTATGAATGGTTTGATTATTTGTTGTTTTTTACCATAACAGGTATCAGAAAGATGGTTTTACATTTTTATGTGTTTGAAGATATGTTAGATTTAAGGTTAGAAACTAGAAAGGAATCATGAGGTATAAGATAAATCACGAGGTGATGATAGTTTGTTTGTGGATATGTTGATTTAACTCATTTAAGTGTGTGCTTGTTCATTATGGTGCGATAATAACTGTCCAGAGGGATGGTACGAGTTGGACATGGCGACCATGGGGTAGTATCAATGAGAAAGTTGAATTGTTGTTGTATTATGTTTATGTTTGGATCCGGTGGTTTTAAAAGGACAATATTGATAGATGGTGACAATAGAGAAAATAAATTAAATGTGAAAGGACAAAACTACCCTCATGTTGGAAGCACGATGAGAGGCTTAACAGAGATAATTAATGGACGATACTGATAACGATGGAAAGTGTTCCATAGTTCATTATAAGGAGGATTCATGCAAGGAAAAAAATAAGGACTGAGATAGGGATTGGACAATACCTGAAGGACGAACAGTGTACTTTACTCTTAATTTTATTACCACTAAATAGTACATTATCCCATAGGCAGCGTTTTTGAGCTCGATGTTTGTATTTCTGCTGAATTTTCTATTAGCTTCTATTTGTTGGCGACTTCTCTAAAAAATTTAGATGGGTTCCGCATAATGATATCATCTTTTATTAATCCCTTCTCTAAAGATAAAAGGAAAATAACATATTAATATGATCTATTTATGTGGCTCGCACAAGTTCACTTTATATAATGTGGATGTTTTTCATATTAATTTATTGTTGGATATCGGAGAGGAAGTATCATATAACCATTTCCACGCAATTCATATGTTTTGCTATGTAAACAATTTTCGTAGTTTGTAAATAAAACAAAAACGTTGTATAGCTTAAATCTTCAAATAAAGTAAACGAGGAACACCATCAAGCCCTTTCGAGAATGAATACTTAATGAAATCCTGAACCGTGGTTTCTCTGTACCTCGGTGGGTTGTCATCAGAAAGCAACTCCTTGATGGGACCATACACCCTTGTCGACGGTTGTAGGGAAGTGCTGAAGAAACACGCAACTGAGACCCTCGGTCCTTTCTCATTCGCCACCACTCTATGCTCCACACTCCTCAATTTGTCATTTGAGATCATCTAATTGAAACAAGAACAAAGTTATACCCTAATTAGATGACGTACTTGACATACTCTTAACACCAAGCTAGCAAGTAGCAACATGATTACCAGCACATTTACCAAGTCTCAAAATTGGTGACAGCGTGAGCGATGAGTTTATAGTAGTCACAGATTCAGCTACACCAATAGGGACATATACAAGCTAGACGCATATTTCGCTACATGTTTACGGACATGTTATAATCCTGTCGCTA
Organism: Tanacetum coccineum; assembly: GCA_026074375.1. NCBI lineage: Eukaryota > Viridiplantae > Streptophyta > Magnoliopsida > Asterales > Asteraceae > Tanacetum > Tanacetum coccineum. The sequence goes on from BQNB010121910.1 coordinate 17,612, forward strand.
GTTAACAACTTTAGCGCAGCATCTTATTATGGACATGTTATAATCCCGACTTTAGCAGCTACACCAATAGCAACACATTCTAAGACATAAATAGCGACAAGATCAACTATAAAAAGGTTACGACGTAATTGGCGATGTTTTGTGCGAATTAGACGACGCACATGTCGCTAAAGTGACGCTGATCATGAATGTATCGTAATCTTGCGACATCTAAAGTGTGTCACTAAATACGTTGCTAAAAGGTTGTTTTCTTATGGTGTAATATTTACTTTCCATGATCAAATCAATTGAATGTTATGTTAGAACAGGAATCAGAATTCAAGAAATTATAAACGACAAGAAATTAAGAACAAAGGATGTTGGGTTGTGAATGACGCATCACTATCCTTGCTTCACGATATAAGTCCCTAGTACGAGAACTAGATGGGTTAGCGGGCTATGATACCTTGATCGAATCTCAAGGGTCATAGCAGGCAAAAACAAATCACTAACTGGTAGTCATCGCATAGTTGCCTCTAAATGTTATGTAATCAGTTAAAGTGAATTGGATTCAGTCTTTTTCTTAGGGGACAACATCATATCTTAGAGCACATTTAACATGATATACAAGTAATTATACCTGTAATAGATCTCCAATGTTTATCACAAGCGCACCAGGAATACGAGGCACATCAATCCATTCATTTTCATGAAGAATCTCAAGCCCTCTGATATCATCTTGTAAAAGCACCGTAAGAAATCCACTATCGGTATGTTTGGTAGCACCCATGGTTAATTCAGGTTGCGGACAAGCAGGATAAAAATGTCCAACAAACGCAAGCCCCTTATCACACTCCATATCTCCCAAATAATTCGTTTCCAGCCCCAATGCCTCGGAGATAAATCCAAACAATAACTCGCCAAGTTTCAACACTCGACTCGAGTACTCAATTTGAATATCTCTACAAATAACGGGCAATTCTTCTGGCTTTGGTGGGTTTGGAGCCATAAATGAAAAGAAAGAGTCTCTCCAGTAGGCAGCTGGCGAAGAGTATAGATCAAAATTACTGTTATACACAAAGGCTTTGGAAGCATCTCTTGTGTAAAACTGTTTCTTAACCTCATCATCTTGTTCATGAAATCTGCGGACACCTTGAAGCATTTCGTTCATTATACTTATAGGGATTCCATGATTCACTACTTGAAAGAATCCTAGATTCTCTGAGGCCGTACGGATTCTCTCCACAATCAATGCTCGATTGGTGGATGCAAGGTCTATGAGAGGAATATCGAACGAGGTAGTACTTTTGGGGATGGGTTCTGGAGGATTTATGAAAATGCGAGGGATTTCTTGGATTCCAGCATCGACTAGGCCTTTGACTCCTGATTTAGTTTCGTCGAATGCTTTGATTTCGGATGCTCGATCATAGGATGAGATGACTGAACGCATGATGGTACAGGGGCGGAGCTAGTAGGGTGACTAGTGGGTGGTGAGCCACCCCTAATCAACCTATTTCATTTATTAGTTACTTATATTACAAGCCGTTTTTTACTAGTTTTTTACCTTCGGCCCCCCTTAACTAAAATTCCTGGCTCCGCCCGTAGCCATTGCTGTGATGAAGATTGTATGCTGATTTGTTCTTACTATAGATGGAAATGTAAAGTCAGCGTACTGCTAGCAGCCACTCATTATTGTAATCAATCTTCGACTTTAATCAATGATTAATATCGATCTTCATTTGTGACAAAATATGGATATTTTTTTTTACTTTTTTTTGAAGATGCGGTGAGAACAATTTTCGTTTTCAGGTCACGAAACGTTCAAAGTGGAAAACGGTTGAAAACTTGTTTTTTATTTATACAACACTTCTTGAAATATCTAATTATTATACTAAGCGAGTACCTGCGCATAGCGGCGGAAATTCCTAACGGCAGATAATTAACGATATACGATATTGTGGTAAGTGTTTCATGTAAAGTTCAAAATATAACGTGAAAAGATCAAAATGAACTTGCAAACACTCGTAACATGCGGCAAATTCTTAACATGCATCAAAAAAGGTATTTATTGAAAATGAGAGTAAAACATTATATCGTTATTATGACATAAATCTAACAACGCACGTTACTCGCCGCGTAAAACTTTTTGGTACACGACATGTGAGGTGTAGACTCCTTCTTGACCAAACTTTTTTTCTGGTTTCACTAATACTTTGGTAGTTGCACGTGGTATCCCTCTAGACAACGCAACATAAAGTTGGTCATGCGAGAAAACAGAGTCGAGCAAATAGACACCCACATTTGGAATTGTTTGCCCTCGGCTTTATAACGGCAAATAGTTATACTGATATTTCGATTAAGCATTTTGTGTAACGTTTTGTGTAACCAAAACATCACTATAACCATAATTTAATGGCTCATCACGTTGATTACCTTTCAGAAAGACACACATGAGTGTGAGCATATGAAAAAATAACAAAGGATACAAATACAATGAAAAAATAAATATTACAAACAGTGTAGTAACAACTTAACTCATTACAAGTAACAACATTTTAATCTTAGGTTTGTTGTGCACGGGTTGCATAAATGATATGAGAATTCGAACATGAAGTAAGATAATAACTTTGACGACATATAGGTCATATTTGCAATATTTTGCGTTTAGTGAAATCATCTGCAATTAATTACAATGGTGAAAAATGTCTAGTGATTTTGGAAGAGAGTTAAGTTTGTGATTGAGGCTGCAACGATGTATGTTGCATTTATAATGCACATAGAGGGCC
>BQNB010121911.1:0-18833 GCA_026074375.1 Tanacetum coccineum
CAAAAATACATTCAAGTATCTCTCAAATAATGATTTGAACCAAGAAATAACCAAGTGGTAGTTATTTTCTCCCTCCCCTTTCTTTTTGTGGTTTGGCCGAGCACCCTAACACCACCACCTTTGGTGTTTTAAATTTTCTACCTATCAAATAATGTTTAGGTGGTCCTAAATTAGTCATCCATGCTATAAAAAGTAACATGCAACAAGATTTTGTTTGAAGTGGAATATTTTTGGAAACAAGGGAGTTTCGGTTTGATTGGGGGTCTGAACCAAGCAAGAAACCACAAGGGTGTGGTTTATTTGATTGTCATGTATATGGATCGATTTGGTTTTGGGGTTTTGGTCTTGGTTTGGCCCCGACATCAACAAGGAACAAAGAAGGGTCCGACAAATTTTTCGATCTATTTTTCTACTAGCTCTATTGAGAATTTGTAAGTATTTCATTATACTTGCTTGATTTGTTTTACGATTTGAATTAGTTTCGATGCGTACATGTGATGAGCTTGGGAAAATCTTGCGTGAATAGGCTAGATAGTGTTATCAATTGATTGAGTGGTTTAGATTATGATCATATGTCATTATAGACAAAAGCCTAAAAATAATCTTTAAGGTGTTTTATAAAATATAAATGTGAGCAGAAACTTTGGCACGATAAACGAGGGTCGAGATTTTATGAAATCTGATTTTGGACTCTAAAATATGATAAAGCATTCCAAGATGACCGTTTTGATATAAAATAAAGCTTCTAACTCCTAATAACGAAGAAACTAGAGCAAAAACGAGATATACACTTTAAGTTGAAAAATAAAGTTATTATGATTTAATTAGTTGCTGTCAGATTTTTAAATGTCCATTTTGAGTGCTTTCGAGTCCGTTTCGGCCTTCCGGCGAGGCTCTCTTATCTTAAAATCAAGAAATAACGGGTCAAACCCCAAAGTCAATTTCTGCATGTTTAATAAAAATGCGTTAAGTTCCAGCAGATTCTCGTAAGAGATTCTTGTCATTTTCCGTCGAGTTTCGAGTCTCGGCTAAAACTAAAAAGTTGTCCAGAATATCGTTTTACATAACATCTCTTTTGAGTCCAAGTCATGAAAACGTGATATAGCCGGTCGTTTAGAGCGGGTCAGATTTAGTAACTTATATATATATATATATATATATATATATATATATATATATATATATATATATATATATATTATATTATAATATATAACTAAACTTGTCGGATGTTATAGAAGTAAATAAACGCTACTATTATTAATAAGATTAAGGTATTTTAAACTTAAGCGATTGATACGAACAAGTGGGTACTAGAACTAGAAATTTTTGTAATAATCGGAATATAATACCGGTATGAGTAGTTAATAATCAAATTGAATGTCGAAGGTTCGACTAGGTAAATAAATATTAGTATAAATAAAATTGATAACGGGACTTACTAAAAAATGGTAACTTTCCAAAAATAGTAACTTTCTAAAAATAGAAAGTTTCCTAAAATAGAAATATTTCAATAAAATGAAATGGTATATGATTGGATGGAAAATAGTATATATAAAAGTATACTAAGTATTAAGGTTAGGGCGCGCAAGTGGGTTCCTCATCACATGTATGTATGAATATATATACTATATATATGTTATTTTGTTGATACGATGTATGCATCGTCGATCCTACTTTTCGGTATAGTAATCGAGCGACATAAATTATAGGTCGTGATCTTTTTCGTTGACTTTTCGTGGATTGTTCCGATTATTTAATCGTTGCCTTCAATCAAGGTGAGTTCATAGCCTCGCTTTTAAGTGTTTTAAATGTTTTTAAACCCGCGAGGGGGATACTTACTTGTTTTGAAAATGAGAACGCAATGTGTTTTGATGATAAATATGATTCCATTCACTATTGGGTAGATGCCTCTTACTGTGTGACCGTTAATTGCCTTGTGGATGGTGAACGCTAATGCATTAAATAGATCTATTAGGTTTGACAACCCTGTCCGGGGTATGAATCCTGAATCGAATAGTGATCACCCTGTAACGGACATTTTATGGTTAGTAATGGGAGAAGGGGCATGCTTCTCGGACATTTTTCCGTTCTACGGAATGAATGTGTTAAGTGTCGGTACACGGGCTCATTAGTGGGAATACATGAATTATATAACTTGGCTTGCGAGCAATGTTATATGTTGTGATTGAACCAAATTATGCGTTCTGATTGTTTTTGTGTAAACTCTATGAATTCACTCAACGTTTTGTTGACGTTTTTAAGCTTGTATCCCAGGTAAATTGCTGTTGATGGCTGGATGGGACGGAACACGGATATCAAGGACGATGTTTTGGTGAAGTAGCGTCATAAACTAAAATTAATGTTTTAGAAATCAAGTCGAGTTGTGACTTTTAGAAATAAATTATATGTTAGTATTGAGACCTATGTAACTCTGATCTTCCTAATAAATGAAATTGTGTTTTATAAACGTATCTTTGAACGTTTACTGGGACTCTTGTGCATGTATTATGAAGTAACACCCCAATGTTGTATTCCGCTGCGTATCATAGTTTGGGGGTGTTACATCCTTAGTAGCTAGAAAGAAAACCCATGTAAACCTACTATAATGATCTGTGACAACTAGACAATAGATTTTTTTCTTCATAAGGTTTTTTACAAATGTTGGACCAAATAAGTCCATATGTAACAAATGTAAAGGAAGACTGATTGAGTTCTCTGTTTTGGACTTACAAGAGGCTTTGTGCTGCTTTCCCTTTTATCAAACAACACAGGTTTGATCATTTTCAAAAAGTTTGGAAGGTAAACCTCTTACAAGATTTTCCTTAACCAATTTATTCACGGTTTTAAAATTTAAGTGACCTAGCCTTCTATGACAAAGTTTATATTCATTAGATGTGACTTTTTCAAAAAGGCAAGTTAAACCTCCTTTAGGAACTATGTTCTTTAAATCAACACTATACATATTGTTCTTTCTAGGAACTCTAAGTAAAACTTGACTTTTATCAATTAACTTAAAGTTTGGAGATAAAACAATACATTCAGTGTCATTAAAAGGAACACTATTCTTTTTATCACACATTTGTGAGACACTAAAGAGATTAAACTTTAACTCTCTTACAAAATACACATTTTTAAAATCTAGATTACCAGTTTTAATGGTACCTTTTTCCTGTGATTTTCCCTCCTTTGGGGTTCCCTCTAAAAGCAACATATCCTTCATCTATCTCTTTATAGTCTGTAAGATAGGACATGTTCCTTGTTATGTGCCTTGAGCATCCACTATCAATCACTCCTTAATCCTGTAAATCTATTTGTGGATTGCCCTGCACATTAGGTAAGAAAATCAGTTTCTTTTGGAGACCCAAGTCATCACTGACTTGGATCTGCCTTGTGAATCAATATAATCAAACTTTTTAGGGTGATTGACGCACTCTTGTGTTTAGAAACATGGTCTAAAACTTTATTCTTTGGTTTCCAAACCCAACAAGCTAAGGCCTTAACAACAATAAAATTATTTCCCTTAACAGCATTAACTACTGCTTTTGGCCTAGCAATATTAATTTTTTTTACTTCTAACAGTATTAACCTTTTGGTTAATATTACTGTTTTTAAATGCTGTGTTCTTATGAATGGACCTCTTAACAGTTGAATGTGTTGTTTTAGAAAGATATGACATTGGTCTAGCAGCATTCATTTTTGTTTTTGAGTGAGCAACATTAACCTATCTAGCAGTATTAACCAATACTGGTGTTTTTGAAATATTTTATCTAACAGTATTAATTAATACTAAACCAGACTTCATTAGTACTGCTCTTGGAACCAAGTTCTTTTTAGCACATAGGTGAGTCTTTTTGGCAAAGTTTTGATGATTCACCCTTTGAGAATTGTTCCAAACAGGTTTTACCATCCTTTGATTTTGAAACTGTTTTTGATGGTAATTGCAATCAGCTTGCAAATAATCAAAGCTTCCACACACATAACAGGCCTTATTAAACATCTCAAAATTGCTTCTTAGTTTTTGAGACATCATATTGTTCCATTTTCTTTGATTGCCTCTTGGACTGTGAGTGTTTTGCCTATGTTGCTCAACTTGTTTAACAGTTTTCAGTTTTTTCTTGTTGTTTAGATTTGACAAACTCTTTCTTAACAATACTAGGCCTAACTGTTTTCTTTTCAATTTTAGGCTGAGACACATCCTCTTCCTCATCATCTGAAACCCATTCTTCAATACATGGGGCATCATCATTGTTCCTAACTACCTTAGGCTCTTCTTCACTAGACATAACTTTATAATTCTCAACTACAAGCTTATTAACAAACTCATCTAAACCAATAAAAGACAAGTCAGGTGTTGGAGGCATGAAATTTCCTGTGTAAGGAGGTGGAACTGCATTATAATTTTTATAGCCTAAACCTTTCTTGTAATTGTCAACTATCTAACACTCTATGAGGTTGTTTAAACTTTTAGATGCATGTTCAAATTAATCTACATTAAGTTGAATGCCATCTTTTTCATTTTGAAATATGTCAAGCTTTTTCCTAAGCTCTCTAATAATTATTTCTCCTATGTGAATTTCAAATTTTAAGCCTTTAATATCTTGTAAATAAATAGACTCATTTGCTTTATAAACTTCAAGTTTTTCTACCACAAACTCTAAACCATTAACTCAGATTTCTTTAAATCTTTTAATAGTTTATCATTTTAAGATTTAAGAGATTCAATAGTTTTCAAACAAGATTTTGAACAAATAGAATCATTGGATACCTCTGAGTCAGAACTTGAAGATGAGAAATCCATGAGTGCATAATTAGGCCCTTCTTCTGCCTGATCACTCCAGTCATATCTACCAAGACCATCACATGACACCAAAGCTGTGGAAGTAGATGTTTCAACAGGTACACTCCTTCTTGAGCTTTCCTTGTTCTTGTTGTCTTGATTTCTTGGAGCTCTACACTCCCTAGCAAAATGTCCCCTCTTGTGGCAGTTGTAGCACTCTACTTTGGACTTATCAAAACTAATAGTCTCATTGCCATTAACAGTAAGCTTCCTTCCTGTATTCTTCAAAAACATTCTTGCCTTCATAGTCAACATGGCCATTTGCCATCTTAAATCCATCTCTTTTATGTCATCTAGATGGATTTGTTACAAGTCCTCATGTACAAGTTGAGGACTATTTGGTTGACTAGCAAAGAATGCACAAATAACAGCATCACTAAAGTTATCAATATTTGTAAAGTTAGCAACATTAACTTGAGTGCTAGCAGGAGAAACTTCATGAGTAGTATTAACTGCTTTATTAGTGCTGCTAGTGTTGTTATTTAAAAAGGACACAAAAGCCATGTTCTGTGTGCTTGAACTTGAGCTAGACATCCCTTTAACTTCTGGTTCATACACCTTGAGGTTGTTGTAGAGATCATCCATCCTCATTGTATCCAAATCAACTTTATTCCTCCACACAACAACATGTGTGTTCCACTCAGGTGACAAACTTCTTAATAACTTTTGATTAACATCTTCTTGTGAAAGCTTTTCATCTAAAAGCTGCAACTGACTCACAAGCTTTTGAAGCCTATTAAAAGTTTGATCAAGCATCTCTGAGCTTGGAGCAGTGAAGTTTTCATATCGTTGCTTTAAGAGATTCCTTTGAGTCTTTCTTATAGCTGCATTTCCATCAAATCTCTTTTCAACAGCTTCCAACAACTTCTTAGCATTCTTTATAGAGTTAAACTTTAACTGGTGTTCATTGGGAATGCCCCTCATTAAAGTACTTCTAGCTTTAACCTCTAATCTTCTCTAAGCCTTTTCTTCAGTAGATGTAATGGGCAACAATGTTGTAACACCTTCCACAACTTGTGTTTTTGGCAAGGTTGCACCATTCTTTATGACTTTCCACAGTGCATAGTATATCATCTAGATGTATTGTTCAATCCTCATTCTCCATAACTCAAACTCACCCGGTTTGAGCATGGAAACTTTGGATGTAGCCACCATGTAAGCAGAATCTTGATCCATATCTTTAAAAAAAAGATCTTGTGTATAAAAACAAGTTCTTCTCTTTCAAAGCTTCTTAACAAGCTCTGATACCACTTGTTGATCCCACTTCAATAGATCAAATTCCTTAAGCTTGTTTAAGGTTTAGTTATATTAGATAAATCTAACACAACTATAGTAGAAACTTTGTTTGAATGTATTTTTGATTATGCAGAATCTAATCTTTAATATTAAGAATTATCAATGAAACAATATTTCAATGAACATATAATTCAACAAATAATCTCCAATATTATTAATGATAATAATACGAATACTCTCAGAGAATTAGGGTTACAAAGACCTTGAAGCTAACAATTATACGACTAAGATTGATTTTTGGTTTTGGTTCTGGTGCTTCAAACTCTATGCCCTAGGACCTCCTTTTATACACAAAGAGTCCTAGTCGGCTTACAATACTTTCCTAAGTATCTAAAATCTTTTCTATAAACAACTAATACATATCATATAAGCAGTACTAACTAGCAGCATTAACTTGATATTCACTAGTAGTAGTAACTTCAAGCATATTTTCACTAGTAGCATTAACTTCAACTGAGCAGTCTTAACTTTGTACTAGTAGTAGTAACTACTTAGCATATTTTCTTTGAAGTCTCTGAGCAGTACTAATATTCACTAGCAGTACTAACTGTGTACTATCAGTAGTAAACACTTAGCATATTTTCTTTGAAGTCTTTGAGCAGTACTAACTCCAGCTGAGTAGCATTAACACAAACATGAGCAACAGTAATTCAAACAACATCAAGAAGACTTTTAATCCCAACATTCTCATTCCTTGTGTTTTACAAGATCTTAAGGTTTGCAACTCCTTAGCCGATTCTAGAGCAAGCATAAACCTTATGCCTCTTTTGATCTATGAGAAACTTGGGATCGGATCTCTGAAACCCACTCGAATGACTCTTGAGCTGGCTAACTGATTTGTTGCACTTCCGAAGGGAATAGCTCAAGATGTTATTGTTAGAGTGGATAAATTTAATTTTCTTGCCGACTTTATCGTTGTTGATTTTGAGGCTGATCCAAGAGTACCTATCCTTTTAAGGAGACCTTTCTTGCGCACTACAAAAGCTCTTGTAGATTTGTACGAACAAAAGTAAACTTTAAGAGTCGAGAATGAAGAAGTTGCGTTCTATATTGATAAATCTTCAAGAAATATTTTTAGAGATATTCAATTCGTACATTGTATCATTGTTATTGATTTTTTGAAAGATAAGCCGATTAGTGGCAGTACCACTTTTCCTTCTGATTCCTTACAAGGAAGCTCATTTCCTAGTTCTCTGCTTATTAAGACTAGTGATTCTTCTCTTGAGGAGTTCGCTAATGAACTCGCTCTTCTTAAACCATTTCTACCAAGAAATGAGGATGATAATTTTGATCCCGAAGCTGATGTTAGAGAAATTGAATATTTGCTGAACTGAGATCCATCAATAGATTCTTCGCCTAAGACTGATATTGATATTATTAATCCCATTCTCGAGAGGTTCACCGATGAACCTGCTCTTGTTTACTCATTTCCACCGGGAGATGACGATGATGATCTTTTTGACATTAAGTCTGATAATGAAAAATGGAAAAAGCTTTTGTATGGTGACCCTTTTAATAACACTCACTCAGAAAATGAAAAAGACAAAGATTTAAAAATGGAATGCTTAATTGATGATATGGATGATGATTTTTCCCACTTTAACCCACAAGTGACTCGACTCTTCCTGAGGAGTCATCTGAGTCATCTGAGATTGCTACTTTGCTATCATTTCCATTCGAAAATGAGGACAAAGTTTTCAATCCAGACATACTCGTTTATAGTAGCACTTATTTTATCACCAATGAAGTAACACAAGATAAATTTTAAAGAAGAAAACCTCGTCTGAGGCACTGTTAATTCTTGAGGAACGTAACTTTCTATCTATCTTTTCCGATTAACAACTCCTTTTTCACTTAGAGTTATTTATGACTAAAACTTTGCTATCATTTTCATCTGAAAATAAGGACAAAGTTTTCAATCCCGAGATACCCACTTCAAAAGGAGTTCAATGTGGGAATATCTCATCGGACCTACAAATTTTCAAGATCGTTAATGTTCATCTGAATATCTTGAATGAAAATCCGATGAAGATTTTTTCGTACTTCTGTTTCAGCCCAAATATCAATGGAATTCGGGGAGAGTCAAGCTAGAGACTCGCACAAAAACAAGCGCTTCTCGGGAGGCAACCCATGTTATCTATCTATTAGTAGTAATAATAATATAGTTTAGTAGTAATCAAAGAACCCTTAGGTCACAAGCCCAAAACCAAAGTAACTTCTTTTGTTTTATATTAACTATAGAACCTAAGAATGTGAATGAAGCCTTAACGGATGTTGTCCCCCGACAAAAGCACATAGTTTAAGAAAAGTGCATTTAAAACTGTTTTTTTCTTTCTTACTTTTTAGCAGAATGATAGTTTTACCCTTAGCTAATTAATTAAATTCTTCCTTAAAGTTTGTAATAATAATTTCATATGGGTAATACAGTAAACTTAATCAAACTTTCCTATGTATTTATAGTAGTGGACAATTAAATTGGGGCATCTCAAGAAGGAAACATGGACTATTAATTTGGGACGAAGAGAGTATTTTTTTACAGCTTTTGTATGCAGTTTTTTTACAGGTTTTAAAGGTTGTTTTTACAGCTATTAACTGTTGTTTTTACAGCAGAAATTGGGCTGTTTGGACAACAGAATTACGGTTGTTTAGATAACAAAAATATGAGCTTTGTATGTGATGACATCAAATAACGTTACATTTATACCATCATTTATCTCGAATAAATTATCCACTTTTATATAATTTCTGCAAGAATCGTTACTTAATTGCTTAAAGTTGTAAATTGCAGTGATTTCGGAGTGATTTGTGAAGACATGCTAAAAGACGCACTTTTTGAAGCTTAAACGATGATATTTAAAGATTGCTTATTTCTGCCCAATATGCCGTATCCAGAAAAGAAGATACGACGTATCAGCACCTGTACTTCAGAAGAAAACGCGCATTCTCACTTCACAATACGGCGTATCCAAGTTTATTTATACGTTGTATCGGATAGACATTCAGAGATTTGGTGAATAAATATAATTTGGGAAGTTATATCTTATTGATTATAAACTTAGCGCGCACTCTAAGGAAAACACCCCTATACGCCGTATTGACCTCACTCAATACGGCGTATCTAATCTTTTTCAGACACTATAAATAGAAGACTCAAAAACGAGTTTTCAGTGTGCAAAATCATATTCTCTATACCATACACATAAAAGACGATTTTCTGAAGAAAAGAAGAGCAGCCAAAGGTCGAGCATCAATCATGATTCCATAGAAGACACCGTGTAATTCCTATACTCTTGTAATCATTTAATTTTTGGTATCGTTCGGTAAAACGTTTAGTTTACCTTGGTTATTTGATCACGCTTGTATAATTACAATGGTTATGGGCTAATACCCTTGGGTATTAGCCATCTCAATGAAGATTTAATGTTTTGTTTGTTTTAAACTCGATTTCTTAATTTATCATTGAAAGTTTAATTATGTTTATCACATGATACTTGTTTACGTGTTTGAATGTGCAACCTATCATTCAACTAGGTCTAGTTATGCCTAACAAGTGAACTAGATACTGAGATAGCTCTCCATATTGTGTTTTATATTACTGGACCAATAGGATCACAAATAATGTTCTATCTTTGTCTTTAAATTATGAGTTTAGTTGGACCGACAGGTGACCCGTAATGTTTCAACAAGTATGTTCTTAATTAGTTGATAAAGACTTGAACAGTGAACTACTAGTATATAAAATACCGTCAAACAGTAAGCGGGTAAAGTCCCGATGGGCTAGGGTTTAACAAGATCACCATTGCTTTAATCCCTAGATAGATTATAATTAAACTAAAAGGATGCTTTATGCGGATACGTTAATTATGACAGGATTCAACGTGTCTAGGTCTTAGGATGATGTCCCGCCTAAGTCTTAAGAATGATATGCCGCTTCGAGATAAGAAATCATTGCACTAAACAAACAAACCAGCGTTTAATCGGATTTAATATGGCTAATACAGTTTTCTATCATTTGGCTTGTACCGCTCTTTTATCTTCTGATTGTTTTCTTGCATGTTTATTGTGTTTAGAATTGATTATTGTCACCATAAAACTTATGCCAGTCTCTCAGACTGAAACCCCCATTACCATTAGAACTAGGTTTAGCATAGGTTTAACAAGTAATTAGAATTAACTTAATTAGATTAATTAAAATACTGATAGAATATAAGGTTAACGACCTCGCTCTTAGTGTTCGACACCCTACTTACCACGAAACTCCACCCGATCGGGTACACTGCCCGTTAAAGTGTTGTTTTAGGATAAGTCGGCTAAATATAAATTTAAAACTTGGTAATCAATAAATTGACCCTACACGACAGCACATCAAGTTTTTGGCGCCGTTGCCGGGGAGTGAAAAAGTTTAACCTTTAATTTTATTAGTATTTCTAACCATTAGCTTAGAATAATTTAATTAGTGTAATTTAATTTTGTTTGTATTTAATTTAATTGTGTGATTAATTGTGTGTTTAAATTCCAGCATTATTTAATTGTTTTCAAAAGTACTCTACTTTGTAGTGCATGTCCTTGCTTCTGGTTTCCAGCATAGGTTTATCATGGATAATCCAAACATCACTATGGAGGAATACATCAGACTTCCAGAAGAAAAAGCTCTAAGTTGCGGTGAGACGTTTGACTGGCAAACTGCCACATACGGCAAGATGGAATATTATGAAAATGAGGATGATAGCTTCATGAATTTCAAAACTGAATACCCAACTATAGTCTTTGATGATACATCCGATACAACACTCTTATGTGAACCCACGGTAAGTCCTCTTAACAATAACAAAATTAACTTTAAGATATCATTTAACGAATCCGATGATGAACGTGGTAATTTTTGATGAAAATTCATTTTCTTATAAAATAATTTTTGTCAATAATTTAAAAACGGATTCGGAAAATGATAATGATAAAGTCAATATACCTTTGTTTCTGTCGCCCGTACCAAAGGTAAGTTATTTCAATGATTTAGACTTTCTTAAAGATTTTGTGAAAATAAATTTCCAGCCATTGTCTACAATGATTGTTTAACATCTAAATTAGATATCTTAACAGAACCTTTCATAAGTCCTCAACATGTCGATGAATTTAATATGAAAGATGAAACATCATTGTCCGAATGTGATGGAGAGGAACAAAACATTTTATACTTTCATGATCTATTTCCTTTTAACGTAATTTATGCCGATGATTCAAAATCGGATAAGGATAATGACGATGATAAAATCGATATTAAAAAGTCTTTGGGGGGTAATGTAATAAATACTGATGATGGTGCCTATGCACATGGGTTTGGGATACAGCGTATCAAGGAATTAAATGTTAATATCATGGCTTGGAATTATCTTAACAACGGGATGCTATTAAATCTTATTAAGAATCTATATGTGCCGTTTTGCATCCCGTTCGACCCCAAGTTGTTTTATAAGGATGGGATTAAATTGGGGCAAGTCTAACTTAAAGACTAGCTGAAAGAAAAGTACTTACCGGGAGACAACCCGGTTGTTTTTAATCGTTTGAATTGAAATTTTAATTGTTTTATTGAGTCTGTCTTCCCAAACACTCAATACGGCGTTATTGAGTCTGTCTTCCCAGACACTCAATACGGCGTATCAAACCCCTATGGATACACCGTATCAAACCTGTCTGGACGTTATCAGTCTTTAATTTCAGTCTTTAGTTTCTGCAAAACTTTAAAACATTTGTTTTTATAGGATGCAACATGGCGTATCATTGGGTTTGGGATACAGCGTATTGACCTCTTGTACAACGTGTTTAATTGCTTTCCTGCTGGTATGTGCTTAAATACAAATACATTTTACCTAATAAAACAAGCTAAAAAGACTAATAATGAACGACTATGACATAAAAATGCATTGTATATGTGTATTTTGTGAATTGTGTCTTGCAGGTATGGATATTAAATAAAAGGACAAAAACAAAGCCAACACGGACAAAACCGAGCACGGGAATGAAAAGAGCATGGAAAAACCATAGCCGAATGCGTACCTACATTTTACGGACCAACCCGGGCCCACTTAATAGGCCGGGTCAGCCCACAAGCCCAAAAATCCTAAACCAATATAAGCCTAAAATCATAAGCCTAACCCATTTACCCTTTAAAGCCTAAATCATATATTTGGCCAAAGATACATGTGTCCAAGCCCAACCTTTTATCCTGGTCAAACACATATTAAACCCAAGTTAAAATTACTGTAGATCTCCTCCTCCCTCCCATATTTCTTTTCACTGCAATGATTTAGTGTCGGGTAAAATCATTTCTACCCTCATACTCGCTCTCAAACCCTTCTAGAAGCTCAATGACGTATGTCGTGACGATTTTGGCAGGCCACGCTGGCAATCCCCAGCATTTCTATTGGTGGATGAGACGTGACACTCAAATCAAGGGTTCACAATGATTGCGTGGGAATTTGTCATGATTGGATGGACGAGATTGAAGCTCAGGACGTTCCTAGGGTTCTGGATCCTTCCTCTGAAGCCTATATAAGGAGGAGACCTCACACACACACATGGGGCATCTAGTTTTAGTTTATTTTAAGTATTAGTAGCTTATTGTAAACGTTTTGCTTATTGTATTTTCTTTTGAAGCCTTGTAACTCTTTCTATATTTATAAAATTGAAGTTTTACTTTTAATATTTGAATTATGTTTTACTTAAAATGCAAATAAGCTTATAATGTTTTGTGATTCTGCTTAATATGCCTCAATAAGCTCCTTGAACTTCATAAGCTAACTAGTACTCAGTTAAGCCCTTAAAGCTTAACTAAGTCAGTATCTTACCTCAAATCTCCCCTAAATATACCTCAGCTTTATTTGGATGATAAGCTAATTTGGGATGGGCTTTTGGAGAATACCAGCTTGTTTTTAAACAAGTTGGAGCTTGTAGATCAGCTCCTTGAGAGCTTATTTGCCCTTGTTTAGAGCAAAGGGCAGGGTATTCTTATCGTTTTCATTTTTAGCTTTATTATCTTATTCAGCTTATGTACTTGCTTATTATGTTTAATTATGCTTATTAGTGCTTATTTTGTCTTCTATTAGCTTAACTCATTTAGTTTGTAGCTTATATTAATCTGTTTTTAAGTTCTACTTTGTTTTGATTAAAAATGTTAAGAAAAAAAACAAAAAGATGCTTATTGCTTTAGCTTATTGCTTTAGCTTATTGTTTACTGCTTATTTGTGGTTGTTAATTGCTTATCAGACCTTAATAAACTTATTTCATCATCTGTTTTCACAAACCTTAGCCTATTTCAATCTAAATTAGCTTAAAATGGTAAAACAAGTTTTAAAGGAGTGTTTGGCACAAGCAGTACTAACTTATGTTAGTACTGCTTGTTAGCTTTGTGCTCTCTAAGCCAATTTTGATTAGCTTAAACTAGGTCTTTAAATCAGTTTTTAAGAATTTTAAAAATCTAAATCTAAGTTTTAAGGTTTTGTTTATTGAAGGTTACAATCTGAGATCATAAGTCTCAGATTGTGTTCTTATTTTGTTAGATCTTTGGAAGTTGCTTTGCGGTGTTGATTTTATGCATTTTGAAGCCTCAAAATGAAGTAGAAACAATGTTTTAAAAACCTGCAACTGTTATTTATGTTTTGGTAAAAATCTGTCTAAATCTAAGTTCTCAGTTTAAAAGTCAGTTTTTGATCTCAAATTTAGGATTAGCTAATAGTAGTTTTAGGTTTTGAAATTTCTTACACAAGATCTTGGTAGTATAGGTTTTATCTGTTTGAGGCTCCACGCACTCCACAATCAAATGGCGTGGTAGAAAGGAAGAATAGGACACTACAAGAAATGAGTAGAACAATGTTGAATGAACAATCGTTACCATAAAAGTTTTGGTGTAATGCCGTAGATACTTCAACTTACATCCACAACTGAATCCTAATTAGAGCCATCTTAGGAAAAACACCATATGAACTCTTGAGAGGTAGGAAACCTTTACTTCAAAGTTTTTGGAAGTAAATGATTCATTCTAAACACCAAAGATTACCTCACCAAGTTTGACCCAAATTCATACGAAGGTGTTTTCCTAGGATACTCCCAAAATAGCAAAGCCTATATCATCCTAAATAAACACACCATCAAAATCAAAGAATCACTCAACGTGACATTCGATGAAACTCCTCCACCATCTAAAACATCACCCTTGGTGGATGATGAATTAGATGAAGAAGAAGCAATTAAGATTACCGAAAAGAAAAAGCTAGAAAATAACATTGAGGATGAAACTTTAGAAGTTGATGAAATTCTTAACATTAAGGAATCTAAGAACCATCCATTAGGCAACGTCATAGGAAACCTTAACCAAATAACACTTAGGTTCCAAGTCCAAAACCAAGGTAACTTCTTTTGTTTTATATCAACTATAGAACCTAAGACTGTGAATGAAGCCTTAAAGGATGAAAGTTGGATAATTGCAATGCAAGAAGAATTAAATATATTCATTAAAAATGATGTTTAGGAGTTAGTACTACACTCTAAGAGTACAAAAATCATAGGAACTAAGTGGGTGTATAGAAATAAGTTAGACGAGAATGGTGTTGTATCTCATAATAAGGCTAGGTTAGTCGCCCAAGAATATAATCAACAAGAGGGCATCGATTATGATGAAACTTATGCCTCGGTAGCTAGATTAGAGTCTATTAGGATTCTATTAGCCTATGCTTGTTCCTTAGACTTTAAACTTTTCCAAATAGATGTAAAAAGTGCATTCCTAAATGGTTTTATCAATGAGGAGGTATACGTGGCACAACCTTTGGGATTCATTGATTTTGAAAAACCTAACCATGTTTATAAAATCAAGGAAGCTTTGTATGGTCTTAAACAAGCTCCTAAAGCTTGGTATGATATATTAAAAGTTTTTCTTATTAGACATGAGTACAACATAGGAATGGTAGATGATGACATCAAATAACGTCTATTTTATAGCATCATTTATCCCGTCTTTATTTCTCGTTTACATTCTTTTATATAAGAATTGATAATTAATTGATTGTATTCATTATTTGCAGTAAATATCTAGCATATGGTAAAAGTTAGTGAAAAGGCACGAATTATGGAGCATAAACAAAGAGTTCAAGAAAGTCTACTAATTCTGACAACCTATACGGCGTATCATTCTAGAAGTATACGCTATATCCAAGACTTTGACAAACTTAAAGACCATTGCCTGACTTTGAACAATACACTATATCCACACCAATGATACACCGTATATAATACATATGGTTAACGAAGAAGAGTCCAACTGGTTTTACATTAATAAGATTTATTCATCAAGAAAGATACGACGTACCATGCCTTAACTTCATCAAAGACATCCAGGACGAGAACACCCCAATACTCTATATCCAAATGCCTCAATACTCCATATTGGTTAATACTCCGTATCCAAAACTTCAATACTCCGTATTGGTCAATACTCCGTATTGGTCAATACTCCGTATCAAAACCTCAATACTCCATATTTGGCAATACACCGTATTCAAAGACATCAATACTCTGTATTAGGCAATACTCTGTATCCAAATTATCAATACGTCGTATTGAAGGCAATTGAAGAATATTCTCGAATATTATAATCGTGGAGCCCATGCTAAGAAACCCCAATACGCCATATTGAACTTTTTCAATACGGCGTATCGACCAAATTCCAGACTCTGTAATACAAACCCTAAATACGAATTTAGGGTATGCTTTAACCACCAAGTTTGATTTTCAGAAGAGAAGAGGATCCAAGAAGGTCATGCAACGTGCTTTAATCGTTCATCTATGATATCGTGTATTGTTACAATGACTATCAGCTAATACCTTTAGGTATTAGCCATGTTTATAATAATATACTGTTTTGAGGACAGTGGACTACTAGTATATAAAGAGCCGTTAAGCAGTAAGTGGGTAAAGTCTCCATGAGCTAGGGTTTAGTAAGAGCACCATTATTAATCTCCTAAGATAGATTATAATCAACAAATGCTTGCTTTATGCGGATGCGTCTAATTGTGACAGAATTAGCGTGTCTAGGTCTTAGGAAGAAGTACCGCCTAAGTCTAGGAATGATATGCCCTTCGGGATAAGATAATCATTGCACTATTAAATAAACCTACATTTTATCAGATTATTCATGGTTGATACGTTTGCTTTACATTAGTTCTCGACCGCTTCTGTATCGTTTGTTTGTCTCCTTGTGTGTGTTTATTGCTTTACTTGTCATCAAAATCTTAGGTTAGATACACAAAACCGTGCCAGTCTCTCAGGCTGAAACCCCCTTTTTGCATTAGTTTTAGGTTTAACTTAGATAACTAAAATACTGATAGATTAGATATTAACGCTCTCGTTCTTAGTGATCAACACCCTACTTACCACAAAACTCCATCTGATCGGGTACACTGCCCGTTAAAGTGTTGTTTTTAGGTATAGTCGGCATAAAATAAATATTAAAACTTGATACATAAATAACACCTACACAACAACAACATCAAATTTTTGGCGCCGCTGTCGGGGAGTGAAGTTGTTTAGTTCTTGTTTTTATTAGTGTTTTAGTTTAGTTTAGTTTAGATTAATTTGCATATTTATGTGTTTGTTTTGTGTGTTTGTTTTCTGCATTGTATATTTTGCATATTGTGTTTGTGTGTTTTCTGCATTGTTACAGCCTATTGTAACTTTCTGAGTCGAATACTTAATACGACGTATTC
The DNA here is from genome assembly GCA_026074375.1 of Tanacetum coccineum. Classification (NCBI taxonomy): domain Eukaryota; kingdom Viridiplantae; phylum Streptophyta; class Magnoliopsida; order Asterales; family Asteraceae; genus Tanacetum; species Tanacetum coccineum. Next base: position 16,891 of record BQNB010121911.1, read on the forward strand.
AACTTCTTAGATACGGCGTATAAATTTTTTTCAAACCAATACAGCGTATTCGACTCAACCATCAATATGGCGTATCCGGTTTACTAAATACGGCGTATAAGCTATTTGACAGTTTTCTTTCCTATCGAATTTATTACAGGTTAAAATGGACGAACCCAACATTACTATAGAGGAGTATATCAGGCTTGAGGAAGAAAAAGCTCGTAGGCATGGTAAGGTGTATAACTGGGAAACTGCTACGTATGGTTAGAGCTGGGATAATGAAGACGTTCACGACCTCGAATCTATTGAAACTGAATTCCCAGCTATAGTCTTTAACGACATGTTAAAATCTAAAGCAGCATCCTCGTGTGAGCCTATGGTAAGTTCTCTTAACAACGATGAAATCAACTTTAGAATATCGTTTGACGAATCTAACGATGAAGATTGCACGGTAATTTTCGACAAAAATTCATTTTCTTACAAAATAAAATCTGTCAACGATTTAAAAACGGATTCCGAAAATGATAATGATAAAGTCAATATGCATTTGCTTCTATCACCCAAGCCTACGGTCAGTTATTTTAACGATTTAGACTACTTTAGAGATTTTGAGAAAGAATTTCCAACCATTGTTTACAATGATGCTCAAACGTCTTAATTAGATTTCTTAACTGAACCCACTATAAGTCCTCAACATATCGATGAATTTAATTTGAAAGATGAAACATAATTGTCCGAATGTGATGAAAAGGAAAAAAAAACGTTTTATACTTTAATGATCTATTTCCTTTTAACGTAATTTATCCTGATGATCCAAAATCAGATAAGGACAATGATGATGATAAAATCGATTTTAAACAATCTTCGGGGGGTACTAAATGTCGATGTTGGTGCCTATGCACAAGGGTCAAATAAGCTTTTGGAAACAAGTCATGATACATCTAATAAATTTTTCAATACTGCAAATTTTATCAAGGAATTAAATGTTAATATCGTGGCTTGTAATTATCTTATTAAAGGGATGCTAATAAATCTTATTAAGAATTTATATGTGCCATTTGGCATCTCGCTCGATCGTAAATTATTTTATAAGGATGGGATTAAATTGGGGGCAAGACTAAATTAAAGACTTTTCTGTAAACAAAAGTGCTTGACGGGAGACAACCCGAAATGTAATTTTCAATTTTTATCGACTCTATCTTCCCAGACTGTCTATATGGCGTATCCAAACCCCATGGATATGGCGTATTGACTATTTGGACATTATCCAGTGTTTATTTTCAGCATAGTCTATACGACGTATTCATTAAATGAATACAGCGTATACAAGTATCAATACGACGTATCCTGGGGTATGGATACGGCGTATCGACTTCCTGTATAGTTTTAGTTGTTTATTTTGAGTCTAACCAACGAATACACGGAGATAAAATTGCACTTGTTTTTCCTATATTTTACACAGGACCTCGTGAAAGAAAAATCGACTAATGATTTGTGGAGAATTTATAAATTTGGAGATCTTGAAGTGTTGGAGTCTTAAAAGCTCAAGACGGTTGTTCAACACGAATTCTTGCTCAATAAACCTTCATGGAGAATCTACCGAGCAAACATCAGGGGAGTTTCTCATTCCAATTCTTTTTAATTCTCGTATTTTAATGTTTTATCTATACAACGAGGACGTTGTATAATTTAAGTGGGGGGATGGAATTAGAATGTTTAATTGTCCTATTTTTCACATTAAAATGCTTAAACTATACTCAAATTTAAAAAATTTCAAGCATACTTTTGTGAAATTACTTGATACATAACCCGCACACAATAACCTTTATTAGATATTGTGAGAATTTAGCCTTATCCATTTCCAAATGTTTACCCAAATTCCACAAAAATATGAGTGTGCCGGTGATGTAGTAGACTTTAGAATTTGGCTTGGTATATCACTCGAGACCACAATAATGAGT
>BQNB010121912.1:0-20375 GCA_026074375.1 Tanacetum coccineum
TAAACACTTGACTTCACGTGTTGACCGAAGAACCGACGGCTAAGCCAGAGGAGTCGGAGCTCGAACATGCCCTGCATCAGGGACATACTTAACAGCTGTCCATCGATAGTGTTGCGGTGTGGGGTGGTGCTTCTACTTTAAATCAACTTATGCGCTATGCTCATAACGAGGTTTATCTATTTATATTATTTTTATTTTGATTGCATATGTTACTTTGAATTAACTTACCTTGCTACAGATTAGAATATTGTTCCGTTAATATATTGTATCTCAATATATTGAATATTTAAGTTTTCCTGTCAATCGTAGGTTAAATTGATCGACTTCTCTCCTGGTGAGAAGTACCTCGTTACTTACAGCAGCCACGAACCAACCAAACCCCATGACAGTCATGTAAGTAGGTCTATTATAATACCTAATTTTGATTTAATTAGATCATATTCTTTGTCAGTCTGTAACTGTAAGTTTTTTATTGTTCAGAGGGTCCTGCACAACATATTTGATGTGGGAACTGGCAAAGTCATGAGAGGTTTTAAGGAAAGTGCAGACGAGATTGCATTTGGAGTAATTGCTGGTTTTACCGGGGTTTCTTGGCCTGTTATCAGGTTATTTATTTTGTAGGTTTACGAATAGTTATACATCTATCTTGGGTTTGTTCATGATCTCATTATGATATACTTTGCAGATAGGGTAGTGGTAACGAGGACAAGTGTCACACCCCGCAATTTTCGATATTTTAAATGACTATTTTACCCTTTGACTTTTTGGTTCCGACTTGGCTTTTGACTTTTTGACCTTTTACGGTCACATAAAAACAGTTACCACGTAGCCGGTAAAATTTTTGAAACGTTTTTAATAATAAATCATAATTTCGATTAATATCGCTCATTTGCAATTTATTTTTCTAACTTATTTGACTTGAAAACGAGAAGATATATTTTATTCCTGAATTGATTTATCAAAAACGACCCGCCAAAATGAATTATTAATTATGGGGTATACTAGCGTTTGACATAAAACGACATTCCGAACAACTTTTTAGTTTTGCCCGAGACTTGAAACCAAGCAGAAAATGACTGAAATAGCCTCGCAAAATTGTGAACGCAACTCGTACCGACCCAAAAAAAAAAAATTAAATTTATATTTAATTATCACTTTTTATTAAATAAAAATATTTAATAAATTATTTAATATTTTATTCAAAAGCGTTTATATAAAAACACAAAGGTTCAAATTAAAGTTTCATTTTTACGGACAAAGGTTACCCGTATTACCCAAAATAAATAATAAACATTAAATACATTTTATAAAAACATATATAAAATATAATCAAGTAAATACTCGTTTTTATCAGAAAAATGATTTGGAAAACAATGGCGCAAGTTTCGTATTTTGAATCATTTGTTAAGTCACTCAAATGAGCTCCGAACCAATATTTTATAAAAGTTTCACAACAATTAAACGTTTGGTCCCTGAGAAATATTACAATCATAACCCTAAACTATAATGAACTTGCCACAAATTTTTCTAACTTTTTATATATAAAGAAAATAAATAAAATTTATTCATTATATCATCACCTCATACACACACACCTTCATCTTCTCCATCTCTTCCGGCCACCGGAAAAGTTTTTCGGCGAGGTCGTCGCCGTCGGCCGCCACTTTTCGGCGAGTTTTTCCGGCCGAGTCCAAAGATGTTTCCCACCATCGGATCTACCCGATCCCCATATCCACTCGCCATCACGCGCCTCCACCCCACTGCCACCCCTCTCCGCCGCCCCTCCACACCACGTTCATCACACCACCCTCATGACCATCACCATCATCGCTGCCCCACAACCGCCACGTCGCCACCCTCAGCACCTCGACACCCACACCACCTCCTCCCTCTCTGCACCACTACAACATCATCACTGCCATCACCACCGAAACCACCCACTCTCCATCTCCATGCCACCACTCTCCTCACTATAATCCTCACCTCTGCAGCCACGCCATACATCAACATCATCTCGTCACCTCCACGAACCCCCTCTATAATGGGTGCGTTTGGTTTCCTTGTCAGCCGCGAAGGGTGCATTTTGTTTCGGGTTAGACCCACATAGGGTGCGTTTGGCTGCAACAGCAGCTAGGGTGCGCTTGGTTGGTCGGGACAGCCCCGAAGGGGGTGTTTGTTTCCGGTTTAACAGCCCATAGGGGTGTTTGTCTTTGGGTTTAAAACCATTTAGTGTGCGTTTGGTTGGTCGGGACAGCCCATAAGGGCGTGTTTGGGCTGTCACAGCCGCGTACCGCCTCCACCTTTGGGTGGTTGGTTTACTTGTAAATTCATTTTTTTGTATTATTATTAATTTTAAGGGGTGTTTGTTTCCGGTTTAACAGCCCCATAGGGGTGTTTGTCTTTGGGTTTAAAACCATTTAGTGTGCGTTTGGTTTTGAGTTTATAAGCAGAATATGAGCGTTTGGCTCTTGGGTTAACAGCCCCAACAGGGGCGTTTGGTTCGCTGTCTAACCACCCCTAAGGGTGCGTTTGGAACAGCAGTCCCCACTAAGGGGTGTGTTTGGTTTTACTTAATCTATTACTTTTTGATTTCGTTTATATGTACACATTGAAACACGCGCGTAATTTTGCAACATAGTTTGATTAAAAAGGGGAAAACGTTTTTTATAAAAATGTAGGTGTTTCTCTCTGTTCGCTTTTTAATCAATATTCTCTTTAACGTATTTTTCTCTTAGGAGTGTTTTGGTATAGGTTTAAAACTGCCATTAAGGGTGTTTGGATATGGGTTTAAGGCATTTTTTTTGCCATATAGGCTTGGGTTTTGGTTGAAACCCATTATGATGTGTTTGGTTCAACCCATTATGATGTGTTTGGTTTTGCTATACTTTGTTAATTATTTGATTTCGTTAGTTATATAATGAAACACGCGGGATAAATTGCAACACAGTTTTGATTTAGTGGGAAACGATGAGTTTTGTAAAAATGGAAACGTCGTATAAACGGTAAAGTCATGCCGAAATTTTTAAAAAGTGTTATACTTAGTAAATCTTCATTAAAATTTCTATTTATTTTAGAAACCCGATAAAATGAAAAAGTGATATAGTTTTTAAGATTATTAAAGTGTGATTTTACAATAAATCAGTAAATAAATGAAAACTATACTTTTATAAACAAGTAACTCTGTTTCAGAGGAATGAAGGCAAAAGTGATCAAAAACAACAAGAATGGAAAGACAAGATCAAGAGATGAAAAATTCATGATCAAAGCCGAGCCTAAACTCGTCAAAGCCCAATTCAAGCCTAAAAATCAAAAATGTCAAAGTGATAAATGATCAAGGACTTATTTTGAAGATTTATGATCAAGAGGGACTAAATTTGTCAAGTTGTGAAAGTATTTTCAAGATTTATCTAAGGGATATCAAAGCGAGGGACTGTTCTTGACATTTTCGAAAGTTATATATAGAAGAAAGTTAAAACGGCTAAACAGCATCAACCACGAGGACCATTTGTGTCATACTTTCAAACCATACCCGCCCTTTAACTGTTTAAAACAGTTTTTCCCGCCAACAATCACGAACAAACCCAACCTTCCCAAATCTCTTTCCCGTTTTTCCCAACTCCACTCTACCAATTAGAGTTTATTTCCACGTCACTTTGCACACCTGGCAAGCAGTGATTGGTGCGAACACCTCATCCATCACATCCAACGGCTAAGATTCAAGAAGAAGAGATCAACGGCTAGGAATGCTTGAAGTTCTCATCCTCTCTTCACCTCCACCTATAAATAGGAGCTTGCTATTCAGTTTTTAAGAGTTAGTTAATTCAGTTTCTCGTAATTTTCTCTTTTCAGTTTTCCTTGTACTGTTCACTTTTTCAAATTGAGCTTTTAAACTTTCAAAGTCAGTTGTACTTCCTGTTTCTTATCTTGTACTATTCTTCTTAAAGCAATAAAACTAGTTGAGTTATGTTTGTGTTCAAGTTTTCATGTTATAATTCAGTTTTAGCTAATAAGCTTGTAATAAGCTCAATTGAGCTTATTCTATTTTCTCTAGTTCACAAGTTGTTCAAATTTTGTTAAAAGCTTTTTAAATACTGTATTTTTCTACTTTTGTTCAACTATGATTCATTTGAGTCTAGTTTGATTGAGTTTGGAAGAAATAAGGAATAATAAGCAAATTTCAGCTTATTGAGCTTATAGCTATTTGGTTTAGAGGCAAGGTGCCATATAGGATTTGAATTTGAAAGCCACTCACTCAGAAAGAGTGGCTAGGTTCAGAGACTACAAATTCAAAGGTTTAGCTTCATGATTCTGATTTCAGCATTAAAATAGCTTAATCCAGTAGCTTATTGCATTGTCTTTTTGTGTTTAAGCCTATTCAAAATTGCTTAGTTAGCTTAGAGATTCTAATGTTTTGAGCTGTTGTAGCTAGAACTCATTAGGATTTCATATTTTAAATTCTGTCATTTAGATGGTTTAGCTTAACTGAGTAACTAGTTTTTTTTAGAACATAAGCCTTAGGTTTAATTGTTTAGATAGCTTTATTAGTTGAGTATAAGACTGAGTAGATAAAAGGTTTTAGCAGTTTTAGTTTTAAAATAGTTTTTAAACAAAATTCAGTTAGGACAGTATTAGTTAAGTAGTGTTTGGGATAAGGTGTTTTTGACTTTAAAAGTCAACAAGACATTGTCAAAATATTTTACATAGTTGAGATTTTCAGAGTTTTCAAGTTTTAAAAAGGATTTGAAAGTTAGATTGTAGATTTTCAAGATTTAGAGCTCAAGAAGCTATTTCTAGCACCAGGACACTTTAAAGTGTTAAGTGGTTTTAGAGTCAAGTAATTCACAGCATTTTAGTGTTAAATTTGTGTTAGTGTAAACTTAGAAACATATAGATAGTTAGTTTATGAGTTCTCAACTTAGAGTTTTGGCCTGCACTTAAGGTTTTGCCAAATATATCAGCATAAGCAGTATTAACTCAGTTAATACTGCTGATGCTCATCATTTTTCTAGCTACTTTTTAGCACTTGAAAGTAAGTAGTAAGAACTTAGATTTAAGCAACTTAGTAGTATTCCATTAGCTCTATATAAATCATCTTTTAATTTTCATTTTTAAGCTTTAGACTAGCCCTTATTTTCCTTCAAAAGTTGTATTAGCAGCAGCTGAGATTTCAAAGATTTACTTTTGGATTCCTAATTTCTAGTTGATATTTCCAAAATCCTTTTATCTAGGTTTATTCCGTATTCATAGAATAGCTTATTTTCAAAATTCCAATTTCTAGGATTTAGATTTGAGCTATTTGGCTTATTAGGAATTGCTTAATAACAGTCATTAAGCCTGAACTTTTACTTTTTAAGAGCAAATTTCTTGTTAATCTAGTTTACTTTTAGCTTATTTCTTTTTAGATATCCTTAGTACACATTATAAGCTTCATATAGTTTCTTTTGGTTTTTACTTTCATTGAGTATTAAGCTAGAAATAAGCCAAAGTTTAGAAAAGTTAGATTTTCAAAGAAACATCATAGTTTCTGTAGCTCAGTTTAAAAAGTTAAATTTCCAGCTTATTCAGTAGATAAAATGTCAAAGAGCTTTTATTAAAGTTGTAGTATTAAAGCTCAGGAGTAACTTTTTTGTTTTAAGTTTTTGCTTATTTTCACTTTTGCAATAAGCTAAATTTTGTTAAGTCGTAGGGTCTGTTTGGTATTTTCTCAATAGTTAAGGGTGTTCTGTTTTCACTATAGTGTAAATTTCTATTACTTTCCCCGCCTACCCCTTACTTTCATCTTTTGCATTTTCTACCCTGTTCTTTTAGGATAAATAAAATAGTATTAATATTCTTAATATTAGTTTAATAAAATTAGGGTTTATGTTTTAATAAGAAAAATTAGGCTTCAATTGTTTAGTAAAAATTGGGCAATTTTATATCATTAGTTTTCTGCACATTTTTAGTAGTCAAATATCATTTTTCTTTATTTTTCCAATTAAATTTGTATTTTCTAGAAATTTAAATAGGTTTTTAGTAGTTTCTTTTTCTTTAGAAATTCATAGAAAATAGAAAAATAGTAGGAAAAATCTAATTCTTTTTGTAAAAAATTTCTTTTTCATTCTAGCATTTTTGAAAAATAGAAATAGTTTTTTAGTGTTAATTTTTAGAAAAAGTTTATTTTTAGTTAATTCATTTTTCTTTAAAAATTCATAGAAAATTCAAAAATAGCTTAAAAATTTTAATTCTTTTTCCTAAAATTTTCTTTTTAATTTTGTGATTTTTAGGTATAAAGTTTGTTAGTATTAGTGCTTTAGATTTTAAATTCTAGTTTTAGCTCGCATTTTTAATTCACGTTTGTTTTTATTTCGTATTAGTTAACCGTTTTTAATTCTTTAATCGTTTCTATAGTTTAATTGTGCTATTATAGTTGTAGTGTAATTCAAAATTCAAAAATCCTTTATCCATTCTTGACTCGAATCCGAATTATTCCTGAATTTCAATTCACGACTTCGTTGGGATACGACCCGAGAAGAAAATACTTCCCGGTTAAAAATATACGTATTGTGTTTTCTTAAGTGAGATTTCACCCTTTTACATTCTCTTGTTTGAGAAGTAATTTGGAAAGAATTGTCACGGGATTTATACTATACATATATAAATTTGACTAGTGCTTACACACGTACCAATGAGAGAGAAAGAAAATTGTTGTATGTATAAGAAAGAATGAGTCATCTAGGACCTAGGAGTATCCTTAAAAGTGACATTGTGTAATGCTCTATATTGAGAGTGTTCAAAGAATCCACCTTTGCATGTATTTTATGAAAGAAATCCAATTAAGGTTATTTACCTCAATAGATCTTGTGTTTGTTTCTTTGTAGAAATAATGATGATTAACTAAAGTTTAGTTACATCTATGTTAGACTTTTAAGCAAGATATTGACAAGAGAAAGATGTTTAAATCTAATGCCATAGGGCGGATCTACCTAAACCAAAGTTGAATTTAGGACGAGGGATCCAAGGATTATTTTTCCATTATTTGGGAGATGGTGTTGATATTAGGTTATTAAGAGAAACTTATATAAGTTATAAGGGTTCTCGGTTTGAGTTTTCAGAAATGACATCCAAGTCTTGCTTATCAAGTTGGAGTACTTATGAGTTTCCCGATGGAAATTCATAAGTCGTCAATCCTACTTAGAGTGTGTTAAGTTTAGCATGTATAATTTGACCATAGCTAATAACACAACATTTGAACACTTTAGACTCAATGAAACATCTTCATTGCAAGTGTGAATTGCAATTCGATGACTAATCTTGTTGTCTTGCAATCGACTTCGTGATTTCATGTAATAACCGAGGATGGTTAAACATGTAGACACGGAAAAATATCTATGGTCATTTGATTGATATTTCCGTGATCTAGATAAATCCTAGTCTCGATTTCATGTTCATATTCTAATTTTGTAATTAGATTGAATCATCATGAGATAGTTGGATGCTCAACCAATTCCTCCGTATGAGGGAGTTATGGTCAAAATACGAACATGGGTCAATTCTGGACCTTTGATTAGAAAGCATGTTAATGTCAGGGTTTTTGAACTAAAAGTTTAGGTTTTAAAGCTTGGGTCAATGATAGACATCTTATAGAAGCTCCATAATTTGGCCTCACACTCATTGCTATTTAGTTTAGGATTTATGACTAAAACGGAAAAACTAAGAAATTCAGTTAATAATCTGGTTTGACCTTCGGTTAGTAAAAGTTGAATTCCAGTTGATTGGTAAAGGAGTTGAATGATTGGCTTAATGTTTTGAAAACTAGATTAATGTGGTTTTCCAAGGGTAAAAACCTCACATTTATATATTTTATAGAATGAGAGATATGGTCCGGTGATCATGGCTAAATTCTGCAAAAGGAAGTTTTCTGTTTTGAGTTAGCGATAGTAAATTGTCCTTTTCTAAAAATTGGTAAATAATTGGAATATGAGGCTTGATGTTCTGGAAAGTAGACTTCAAGGCCTTTCCAGGGGTGAAATCCTCATGTCTATATCTTTTATGGTTTAGGAATTATGCTCTCATGAAAATGGCTAAAATCAGAAAATTGGCTTTTACGTATAGGTTTGGAAAAATGAAAAGTATGACCTTGTATGACTGAGATAGGAATTAAGGGGCGAGACTTAGTAGATGTTTATTTTGATATGACCACAGTTTAGACATCATTAGACTTTATAAAAACACTTTGGTTTAGTCTTGGTGCAATATTGTTTATGTTTCAGATTCTTTAACTAGTATTGTATAACTATTCTATTATAATGATATCATATATCATTCTAAGTCGCGACTTGCTTTATAGGTCTCGACTAATATTTGGAGTCATCTTCTCATTGTTGGTTTCTCTTCGATCATCCACTTACGGTGAGTTCATAGCCCCACCTTTTCTCTTTTAATGGTTTTCATAAACTGTTTTCGGGGTGAGAATACATGCTCTTTTTACTAAGTAAACTTATTGATTTCTACTACTTAAGCGTTACATGACTATTTTACTAAAGCTTAATACTTTTGGACACAAGTGTTTACAAATTGTATGCTACCCGGATTAATGCCTGAATATTATTGCATAAGTTACCTTCTTGCCATTAAGTCCCTACTTATCATGAACCGTTAATTGCTATTGTAGTAAGCGCGAATGTTATGGGTAGATCTATCGGGACTGACAATCCCCACCTTTCTTTGAGGTCACAAGTTGATCATGGTGCATTTAACATTGGGAGTACTTTTAGGATGTGGGCAAGCATCCTATACATTTGGGGCACAAACTTGTTAAGGTTTCGGGGTCATGAGCTTTGTGCAATAATATATGTTTTGGACTATTGAATGTGTTTCATAGTCTACTATTACTTGAATCTTGTGGTCCACTACTGAACATTTCTTGATTTATTGAATCACTACTTGGATTTCAGAAATAATACTTTGAAATGTTGTAACGCTACTTTTCTTACTGGAATATTACTTGAATTATTTCAATACTGTTTTTACTTAAACCTATGAATTCACCAACATTATTGTTGACGTTTTTGCATGTATTTTCTCAGGTTATTATCTTGCTAGCTGAGCATTGGGAGCATTCGAGTCGCGTGGATATCAAAACTTTAAGGACTTGGTTTTCTTCACATTCGATAATTGTTTTCTTTAAATATACAAATGAGTCATGTTTGAACTCTTGTAATTTTTGTTAAAAGCAAATTATTGGGACCTAAATTTACTCTGATTTATTTAAATCGAATGTGACATTTTATTAAACGTCTCTTTTGAGGTCGTTTTCTGTAACTTGTACTTTATACTATGAAGTAGCACCCCAAAGTGGTATTCCGCTGCGTGTTGATTTTATTGGGGGTGTTACATTTATAAACTTGAAGTTGAATCCGTCTGGACCGGAAGACTTAGAGCTACAACAGTCCTATACTGCCGTTTTGATTTCATCCATGGTAAAATTAGATTCCAACAATGTCACATCATCGCCATCTAACTGTCAAAAAAGGCTACTTCAGAACTTTGGGCGATTGGGTTTCTCTTCATGAAATCGACTTGCAAAATGGTTGAAAGTAGCCAAAAAGATTGTTTCAGGTGCCTCAACCCAACTCCCATTATAAACTAGCCCATTTATGTTTTGACGTTTACTATTTTTGTTCACACGAGAATGAAAGAATTTGGTATTCTCATCACCCTTAACTGCCCACTTTACTTTGCTTTTTTGCTTTAAAGAGTCTCTTTCATTTTTCTCGAGGAAGTTAAGATCCATAAGGTATTCTTCACGTTTCAAACGATCTGTAGAGGTGAGACAACCTTCTTCTGCTTTTGTATCCCACTCTACAAGCCAATTAAGAATGTCATTCTTTTTGCGCTTCACTAAAGCCACATGATCTCGGCTCTACTTTTTGATGTCCATTCATCATTGCTTTAGCTTGTTTTTTAGAACAATATCTTTTGATCCTCTGTACACACCATTATTCCATGAAGATTCAATGAAATTATCAAAGCCCTCAATATCCATCCAGTGATTGAAGATTTTGAAGCACTTCGGACCAAAATTCACCTCATCAACGGACATTAAAATAGGGCAATGGTCTGAAACTACATGACCCAAAGCCTTAACCTTTGCACATCTCCATATAGATAAAAAATTATTCGAGACTAAGAAGCGGTCCAATTTACTTAGTTTCGTACCTGTGCTATTAAATCTTGTAAAGCGACGACCTCCAATAGCAAGGTCTTCAAGCGCTTTGTTAACTATAAAGTTATTAAAGGATTTTGCATCCCGCTCCATAAAGTTTGAACCTAATCTTTCTTCACAGGTTCTTACCACATTGAAGTCCCCAAACAAAATCCAAATCGCCTCTTAAGAGTTCATTAAAGATTCAAGTTCGAGCCAAAGCTCCTCTTTTTGCCTGCTTTCCTGAGGACCATAGATGTTAATAACCGCAAGCTTCTCTGTAACTCCATTCCATTTACCAATTACACATACATAATGAGTACCAATCAACACTTCGTCTCTAGCAAAGATATAAGAATCCCACATAAGCAGGGTTCCACCCGATAAACCAACCGCATCACCTACCAAGAAATCTATGTTAGCCGAACCCCACAAAGATCGAACTAAGGAAGGATTGACCAAAGCCATCTTGGTTTCTTAAATCCCAAACACACATGGCCTCTCTTTTAAAATTAAATCCCTAATGTGACTTTGCTTAGATTCCATACCCAAACCACAACAATTAAATGAAATCATCTTCATTGGAAACTAAAACACACCTACTCAAGATAGCAAAGTCAAAACGTTGACTCCTGCTCATTCGCAACTTCTTCGTGAACCTCATTGCAGACAAGACCCAATGCTCTTCTAATTTTATCTTTAATCTCATTAGTTGGTCCAGAGAAAGAAGATTCACTTCTCAGTAGGGGATCTTGTGCAAAAAGGGACTTTCCAAACACCAGTGTTTTCTTGTTATTCTTTTTTAGTTTTGCTTTTCTAGTTTTTTTATTCTGTCTGACATAAGGTGAAAACTTAATTTCCCACCTAGAAAGTTAGATGCATGATTCTTCACGTGGGCCAAAGAAGGTTGTGGTGAATGGGCCTTACCTTTCTCATGGTTTATAACTGAATGGGCTTTTCCATCTTGTTGGGCCTCAAGATTGACATTAGTATGTATGTCATTCTCCTTATCTTGATTCAAAATTGAATTTAAGTGAATGTTACAATTTGAACTACATTCACTAGCCTCCCTAGTTGCCTTCTCGTAAGTTGGTAAAACATGGGAAGATGAGTCAAACTCAGGCGAGTCAAACTCATGATTCTTTACCACTTCCCGATGATCATCGTCAAATGGAGCCTCTTTACTGTTCCGAACAAGTTCCGTTTTCGAAATACCATCAAAGTCATCTTCTTCATCACCAAATATTGAATCTTCTTCCAGTGAGCCTTTCTTTGAATCATCTAGGTTATTGAGCAGAATTGATCGGTTATGATCTTTCGAAATCCTAACTTTGATAGATGCGGCCATTAACTTTTACGGGAATACATTTATTGATTTCACCCATACTTTTTGTATGAATTAAGATACCAACTGAGTTGCTAATGTTGTGTCTAATATCCATATCATCTACTTCTAGAACGGATCCCATTTTTTCTCCACTAGAATTGTAAGAAGATAGAAAACCCCGTAGGTTATGATATATTATTTCACCACTATTTATAGATACAAATATACAGGCATGAGCCCAATGACAACTAGACTACAGCTAAGGATGATGAATGTAGAGATAATGATTATCCAATCATCCTACTCATGATTATCTAATCATCCTAAAGTAAATGTTGACTAACAAATCATCCAAAAATATATCAACTAATATTGGAAGGTAGCCAATCAAGGGAGGTCTTCGAACGATGCAACTGGAGTTAAACTTTGCAAGAGGCGATAAATCTTCTATCTTTCGAGAAACTTGATTTATTGATTGTTGTAATCGTGTAATTGCCTAGGAAGTTGTAACACCCAAAACTTTATCTTTTCTTTTTTTTCTTTTTTTAAGAAGGAAACAAAAGTTAAGAAGGAAAATAAATAAAACTTGTGATTAGAATGACTTTGAAAAACAAATAAAACCAAAAGAGATTAATTTGCTTGAGTAGGTTTAAGGAGAAAGCTATTAGAAAAGGAAAATAAACGTATTGAGAAGGCTTAGAAAATTGATATTCTTTTATTTGTTGTTGTTGAGATTTGTTAGATGAAAATAGAAAAAAAATAGATTGGAAAAAAACGCAAGAAAGCAGATGGAAATAAAAGAGGATACCTTGGAAAAGAACACAAGAAAGGAGATGGAAACACAAGATGATACCTTTAGAGGAATTAGATAGAGAGCAGGGTCATAGCCGCATGTTAAGATGCTTCAAATTAAATAAGAAAGAAAAATAACAAAACTAAATCAAACATATAGTGTATGTATGAGCAAGATCAGTAGCATAAGAGAAGAAAGCGTACTGGATGATAACAGAAAAATGAGAGATTTTTTTTTGTTTTTGGAATTTAGTAGCGGCTTATGTGGTCGACAACTAGGGTTTTGAAAATAGAGATAAAGAGATTTGATAATAGAGGTGGATAGATTTGACGGGGTTAGGTGGTTGAAGATGGCGGCTCATTACGGCCGATTAGATCTGAGAATCACACCTAGCTCTGATACCATGTAAGAAGATAGAAAACCTTGAAGGTTTTGATTATATTATTTCACCACTATTTATATATACAAATATACAAGCTTGAGCCCAATGACAACTAGAGTACAACTAAGGATGATGAATGTACAGATAATAATTATCCAATTATCCTACTCATGATTATCTAATTATCCTAAAATAAATGTTGACTAACAAATCATCCAAAAATATATCAACTAGTATTGGAATGTAGTTAATCAAATAATATATCATCTAATAAGAATAACATTTTGAGTTTAACCACTCAATCGTGGCCTAGTAGCAAAAGGATTTGTGGCTATCACTTTAAAATGTGCGAGGTCTCAAGTTCAATTCTTCCTAGGTGCAAACAGCCTTAAAATGGCCACACCAACATCGTGAAAAGGAAGGGCTTTACCTGGTTTGAGTCTGTATGGCGGTGAGTTAAAATTCCATGGATTAGTCAAGTAATATGTCGGAAACTAAGAGAAAAAAAGACAGTATAGGTCCTGGGATTTGACATCAATTGATGAAAAATGGACGCACAAAGATTGGCGATCGATGCCAACAGCAAAATAAATTATAAGGATTATACGTGGTGTTGCTCTCACTGCTGAAGGAGTGTTAGAAAATCCCAAAACGACCAATAGCCACTACAAGATTATACGTGGTATTTTTTCTGACTAACTAACCGAGTCGAGATTATGTGGCTATTCGATGATGATATTTTGTTTTTTTAAGAAAAGTATTTGCAAAACCTAATAACCACTGAATACTTCGTATATGTTATTTATCGAGAAGGTATACTGCCCGCGCGTTGCGGCGGGGCTTGCTTTGTATTAAATAGTAGTGTGTTTTTTCTATCTATTTAATTTTAGTTCATATTTATATAAAATCGTGTCGTGTTTTTTCTATCTATTTAATTTTAGTTCATATTTTTATAAAATCGTGTCTATTTCGGAAGCATTGCAATATTTGACTCGTTTTGTTCGCAATTCGAAAATCTTTCCGCGGGTATTTTTTGATCTGAATAAATCGGTAGATATGTGTTATATATTTGATAAATAAAGTTTATTATATAAAAAGTCGTAAATAGTTAAAAGTTGATTGTCCGTTTTGTAATTTTTTTTTCCCATTTTAGGCCGGTGGATTTTTATTTTTTTACTTTGGGCCTGTTGTTCGCAATTCAAAAATCTTTTCACGGGTATTTTTTGATCTGAATGAATCGGTAGATATGTGTTATATATTTGATAAATAAAGTTTATTATATAAAAAGTCGTAAATGGTTAAAGTTGAGGGTCCGTTTTGTAAAAGTATTTTTTTTCCATTTTATAGCCGTGGGGGTTTTTTTTGTATTATTTTTCATTTTAATGATCGGTAGAGATTTATTTTTTCTTTTACTTTGAGCCAGATTTTTTAAACCTTTTAAATTGTTTTGTTTCTTACAAATTAAAATGTTAAATGTCTATCAACTTCTTCATCAACAGGACGTGTGAGGCCTTTCTAAAAAAAATAAAAAAATGCCAACATAGCTCTTATGGTTAACAATAATCTTCACTTTAATTCTTTGTTCAAAAAATATACCAACATTGAGAATGACTAAAAACATTTGTCTTCTTTTTCGCTTTTGCAATCGATGAATAAAATTAATTACAAATGTGTTTGATAGATAATAAGCAGGATTATCCGCGCGTTGCTGCGGACCATTAATTTTTCGCGCGTTGTTGCGGGGCATTATTATTTTTTATTTTTTTATTTTGCGCGGGTTTATTTTTTCGGCCTTATGTTAATAATTTGTTTTTTTTTCTTATATGGGCTTATGTGTGAGGCTTATATTTAAAGATTTCTTTTTTGCCTATACGGGTTTTTTTTTTTAATATAATTTTATGGGAACGTGTGCTTTAAAGGAGAATCGCACGTTACTGCATGGCATTTTTTTATTGTATTTTGTGCGGGTTTATTTTTTCGGCTCATGTTTAATAGTGCGGGTTTATTTTTGCGTTAAAATTTTATTTTTATTTTTTTCTATTTTTATTTGTGCGGGTTTATTTTTTCGGTCTCATGTTTAATAGTTTTTTTATATGGGCTTATGTGTTGGCCTCATGTCACGGGTATTTTTTTATCTGAGTAAATCAGTACTTTTGTATATTTTTTTTCCTATTTTGTACCAAGCAATTTTTTTTTACATTGCCTAATTAAAAAAAAAAAAAATCAAATGGGCCGGCCCAAAGTTGGGAGCCCAAAAAAGGGCTACTGTAGCAACCCATAGTAATACGACGTCGTATTACTTTTTCTTTAAGTATATGTATAATGTAGGCAAAGGTTAATAAGTGGTAACCCGAATCGGCTATACCTCTTGAATACAAAATCAAGTTAGTATTTTCTTAAAAATATCCTATGTCTTTATAGTATAAACATTTTACGATTAGAACACCTTTTATTACATCCAACAAACATGACATAAAAACATACAAGATTCAACCCACCCAAACTCAATTATTTATAGTCGCCCTATACTGATGCGGTATTTGAGTTTGATGCTATTGTTTTTAGTTTTTGAAATGGTGAGTTTCTATGTCTTTGGTGAGCTTGGTGTAAAAGTCCATTAGCGTATCCGGATCAGGTACATTAGGACTCAGCTTCTCATACTCGACAGTCCATGTGACCAGGTTGTCCGAACCATTTGTGTCTACGTGAACCTTAATTTCAAATGTCTTATATAGTTCCAGGAGATCACCTTCAAGTATCTTAAATGAGACAGACTTTTTTTCTTCATCGATATCATGGATTAATGTCTTTGCAACACGTTCTTTGTCATCTGCATTCAACAACATATATATCATCCAGAGCTTTGTTTTCAAGTAATATTTTTTTTACGAACGTGATAAAAAAGACGTATAAAAGTTTACCATGAATATAGTTCCAGAAGAGAATCGAGCCCACGGTTCCTAGTTCACCTTCATGGACTTGACAATTTTGGATGCAAGTGGGGGACGCTTCAGTAACTTTGTGCGGGTTCGCTTTCCATAACTCGTGAAAAACATCACCCTCCGACTTGATCTTTATCTGAGCAACTCTTTTGCCACTAATGTCGATGTCTCTGTAAGTTTGGAGTCAACCCAAGGATGAAAATTACTTGCTCGTTTCGGTCCAATTTATTGACGTTCGTCCCTGCCCAACCTTCTAATAGTTTATGTGTCAATTATTGAGAAACACTGTTTCATTAAATATTTAAATGATTCATACATTTTTTAGTATGCACATGTTAACGGTGAGATTTTTTTTAATATTTTTTTTAGAAATGTAATGATTTTGTTGGTGTATCTATATTTTTCTCTACAATCACTCGTTTACATTGTAGAAACAACCTAGGATACATAAACATTTGGGTAGATTTAATAGTTATCATTTGTCCTAAAGGATATATATATAAATATATATTATATAAATATAAATACTTATATATATTATAAACTTAGGTAGCATTGTTTTTAAGCCGTGCTAAGCACGGCCCAAGATGGTTTTTGTGCTCCGTATAAGTTTTAAGGATAACTATTTGTTTGTAGCAAAATAACTCCTTTTATATAAATTGTGATATGCGATATATGTTGACATGAGATCGTCATCAGGTTTATTTTTCATTTATTCTAGTATGATATTATAAGAAGATATAACACGCAATATAAGTTTGGTTGTCACTAAGTTAACTACAATATAAATATAAAATAAAATAAACGACAAAAGACTTCGCATATGCAAAAGATGAAAAAGTAATCTTAATGAGTAAGTTAATTAGTTTCAAAGTTTGTGGAATAACGAGTTAACGACATGTCTTAACATGTTAAATATGTATGCATGTTTTTCTTTTCTTCCAAATATTATCCTTATACCTATGTTTGATTTTCTTATTTTCTGATATAAAAATATTTTAAATGAATAACAAATGAAGACATTAAATATTTGTTTACCAACTCCTGCTAACCTATTAATTTTGAGAACCTCTACCACAAACAATCGTACCCTCCATGCAACCCCACCCATGCCCCTATAATAGGTCCTCAACTACCAAGTCACCAACTCCGATCATCACTGTTTCTACTCAAACCATTTGCAAGTTCCCATTCTTCATCTGCATGCAATTATTAAAGTAATTGAAGTATTATTTTTCTAACATAATACTTGAATATGGAATAAAGATGAAAACCTTATTATAGAATATAAATCAATTTAGTTCTATATTTTTTTTGGATATGGCAGGAGCAAATTAATTAACCAAGGGTACCACGTCAAACCAAACCACAATATTAAGCTCTAAAACTAACTAAAACAAAAATAATGATTGGTGGTTTGATACTCAGTAAAAAAGACAGCTTAAGTTGAAAGACCAAATAATAGATCATCTTCCAAGCAAACATCCTCCTTTTCTCCATCAACATTCGCCACTTCCATATAGCCAAAATAAACTGTTAAGACCCTAGATGTTACATAAACATATCAATACACATTTATCATTATATATTCTTTTTTTAACGGCATTTTATATAAAAACTAGCAATGAGCTAGGAAAAGATAACAAAATAATAAACTAAGAGGATTTTTCAACCAAGTTTTCAATCAAAAATTAGCTAACAACGACTAGAGCACCAATGAAAGACATAAGCGAACCATATCCGTTCAAAAAGAAGATCTAAAAACGAGGGAAGTTGATCCCAAATAAAACTGATTGCGAAACTTCAAATAACCCACCAATAAATGTAACGAAACGCACTTCACACACATCCTTGAGCCGCATGAAACACTGAGATTTATGAACCAAAAGAATCAAGATCCCTTATTAGTAAAAGTTTTGATACCTCAAATTCCTACCAATGAAAACCTTAATCATTAACAACGACACCAATTGCAAGAAGAAAAGGAGGTGCGAAAGCTTGATTCCACAGCAATACAACAAAGAGATTAACTATCCTCTCTTTGTGCCATGTATAACCGCGGTCAGAGAGGTTAACTACCTTATCTCACGACCTAAAAACTGAAAACTTTGCCACTTATATAAAAAAAGGAACCAGACAAAGACCCATAATAACCAGATTTCAGAATTAAATCCTAAAACACAAATGAAAAGATCTGATAAGCATACCATCAACAATCATCTATTGTTCATAAAGAAGTTTACGCGATAGCAAGTAAATTTTCGCTTACAATTAAAGCCACTGGGTGATACAAGCATGATCACAAGGGACACAAAAAAAGAAAATGTTACAGATGTATTTTAATTACAATTATAAATCAAATTTTCATGTAAAGACATCACCCGTGTTTGACGAAGAACATAGCAAAGGAAAAAAGGAAGAGAAATTGAAGGGTTGTTGACTGTGAAAGGTTTAGGCTGCTTTTTGTTGAATGAGAAAGATGGAAGGTTAAGCACATAACCAATTTTTGTAAGTTCAAACACTTATGTATTATTATTAATACTTACTATTTTTATTTACATTCTACACTTAATAAGACTTTGTGTAAGTCTTTAAATATCTTGTTGACTTTATAAAAGTCAACAATTAGATTTTTACCATATATATATAGGGGTCCGTTCTTTGCAGAACCATTTTTTTGTACAGAACCTACAGAACCACTTTTAAACCAATAGGAATTTAATATTAATAAATAATTTTATTTAAATGGAAAGGGTATAATAGTAAAATGCATTTGCACCTTCTTTTTAAATTTTATTTATTAAAAAACGTTTTTTTTAACCTTATAATTTTCAAAATTAAAAAATATTTTTTTTTTTTAGTTTTATATTTTTTTTTCAGCATACATATTTTGAGAAAAAACTAGTGCATATACGTTTTTTTTAATATTTTAATTTCATATGTTTTTAGTGCATATTTTTTTTGCTTATAATGGTAATTGCACATATGTTTCTAGTGTACACTCTTTAATCTTCAAACTTTATAACCAAAAACATAGACACATATATGTAACCTCTAAATTAACAAATCAAGAATATAAATATCATTAATTTTGTTTGATATTAAATAAATTACAATTCAAAAACAAAGTATTATCAAATTCACTATTACATATGTGCACTCTTCCAAAAAAGATACATGCACGCCTCGCGAACATATGTGTACAACTTTTAAAATCACAAGTACATTTGTTGATCATGTCTTTATCACACGACGTGTTTCCTATGATTAAGCCATCACCACTGAAACGAAATAAATAAAACTAAAAGAGAACTAGTTGTATCAAATTAGTTAACAAAATAAAACATAAACAAAAAACATACATGTGACCCACGACTAGTGACAACCCAATCCGTGATAAAAAAATTATGCAAAAGATTTAAAAACATGAGTGCACTTTTCCAAGAACGTGCATATGTGCACTCTTCCAAAAAAAATACATGCACGCCTCGCGAACATATGTGCACTATTCCAAAAACATACATGCACGCCTCGTGAACATTTGTGTACGCCATCTAAAAGCACAAGTGCATCATTGATCATCTTCGTCACACACCGTCATTCTTTTAATTGAGTCATTCCCCCAAATAAAATATATAAAAACAAAAAAATCTAGTGCCAATGGAACCGAAGCGGCAACTGTATTGCCATAATTTCTTAAGTCAGATATGACTCTTGATGATCCTTTGATTAGCCTGTAAATTAAACACGTACCATACATTTAGCATATATTTAAGGTTTATTCTCATTAGTTATAATACAAGGAGGTAACAAAAGATATCATACTTGATGTTTTATACAAGTGAATAATCCTTGCTCGTATGTATATAATGCTTTCACTAGAAATCACATTCTCTAATTCATATCATGTATTAAGAAAGGGTGGACACATGTAAAGATAAGCAGCAACATAGAATTATTAATAACGTGAAAATGATATCAACAAGCATTCACATATGAGACGCAACACCCCTTTTACCATTCGAAAGTCAAAATTGGCATTAAACATATATGCATAGGCGCATATAGCATTTACCAATAACAAGATGCAATCACACATGAGCCACGACTACCCCCATTATACCAATTAAAATGTTAAAAATTGACATCAAACCTTTTGTTATAATGAGTCTCGTGTACAACAGTAGATCAAATACACACAGATCCAAACAAAACCGAACACAATCATAACCTTTGATTGACCGATCAAGGCATATGGAGGCTACGATTTGATTTTGTGGAAAATTAAAACCGTCAATAATGGATCTTCAATTTACGAAGACGAACAGATGCATAAGTAGATTAGTTTAGGCTGAATAATGGGAGAATAGAGGCGGCAGTTGGTGTTTGGGTGGGATTAGGTTTACAGGAAAGTTAAAAGTAAGATATATCAGTTAGTACTTTTTTTAGGGATAAATACAAAATACCGGAATCGCCCTTGCAACCTTTTGTTTAATTGAAAAAAAGTATATCATCTTTTGTTTAATTGCAATCTTAGCCCTTTTAATCTCAGCCTTTAATCAAACTCATCTAATGGCCCAAATTCATTTTGAGTGGTTCTGTAAGTTCTGTACAAAAAAGTGGTTCTGCAAAGAAAATGTCACTATATATATTAGAGTTAGGATCAAATAAGAAGTTTTCTTAAAATAAGAATGATAAGAAGTAACTATAACCGCATATCCGATATACATCGACTTAAATTAGAT
>BQNB010121913.1:0-20375 GCA_026074375.1 Tanacetum coccineum
TACAAAGCATAACTTTTAAATAACTTATCCCTCCTAAATCAATGTACAACTCATTTAAGCCCAAAGTACAATCCGGCAAAGCATAGAATTCAAATAAGCTTATTTCCCTCCAGTTTTCTTAAGGCATTTTGTACCATCTTTTAGGCATGAGTTACAACTTCCCTAAGCACCATATTTAAACATTATTTCCCTCCATTTTAGCCCCTACTCAACCTAAAAACCCTAACCCTAACCTAAAAATCCTAATGAGCCCGTCACCCCCTAACTAGCTCGAACCAAGTTTAAACCAAGCAAGCACCCTTCTTCATGACACACCACCTTGATTACTACCTTGCTAAGCACCTCTATCACCACCTTGTCACCACCCTAGCACCTTTGTCACACCCTTGCTCACCAAGTAAAACCTCCTTGTCACCACCCTTAATAACCGAACCCCTCACACCCTCCTTACACCTCTCTAAGCTATTTTCCTAGCTTCCCTTAGTCACCTAGCCAACCTTTGGCCACCACTCTACACAACTTGGTCCCTACTCTATGTAGACTTGGCCACTACTCCTTTCTTAACCCTATATAAACACGAACACATACATACTTCCTAAATTCTGTAGAATATCTTAACACAAGTATGGAATGATTCACTTAGAGTTTTAGAGAGAGAAAGATGGTTGGATGAACACTTAGAGAGAGAAATAAAAATAATAATGTTAGCTTAGTGAAAATGTGACAAATAAACAACCAACACCCTCTCTATGTGTAGAGAGGGTTTATATATGCCTTATAATGGCCGGCTAAGGGCCTCTAATGGGCTTATCCATTGGCCTTTGGACCGATTAGTTTTCTAACTTAACCATACAACTTACTACAACCTATGACTAACTATATTGGTAGTGACCGACACTTTTTCGTATTTCTAACAATCTCCCCCTAAGGGAGGTCACTCCAATTTACAAAAATTTAAACTTAGCATCCTATTCTTTCACTTTGGTCTTGAGCTCATAGTCTTTAACTTTAATCATTAACTTGTGATTTGATGTAGTGATCATTGACTTTGGATTTGAGCTAGTTCTTTTGTCTTGACATGAATGTGATCTTTGAGCTTCTTGAAATCATCAACCAAGCATAATCTCGTTTTGCCATCTTGTAAACTTTGCCATCTCGTGAACTTGTGACTTCTGGACCGACATGCTCATACCTTTCTTGATTTGATAATCTTGAAAAGCTTTAATAATGCATCTTTCTTGAATTTCTTTAACTTTAACACTTTGTCGCTTCAAGAAGGACGTATGGTATCAGAGTAGCGGAAGTCTTGAAACATGTACTTGAGCTTTCATGATGTCTTTATATTTGTCGGTTGGGTATGAGCATGTGGCTATGAATCTTGTGAGTCAGCTAGAATCAGGTACCTCCATCACCATCTTTAAATATTCCTGAAACAAAACAGTTAGCAATAAAGTAGGGGGACGAATGTGGCTTTGTCATTCGCCCGTGTTTGGTTGGAGTAACCTTTGAATCCATGAGGATCGACTTGTGATAAAATAGATTCAATTTAAGAAGAATCTTCTTGACAGGATTTCCAGCTGTAGTATTGAATCTTTCTAACACGTATGTATTAGATTCATCGTACTCAGCATGTTCTCATTATCGGAACATCTCAAAGTAGACAACACGATATGAGTGAACGAGCGAGTTACTATCTCACCGATTGAAATATAAAATTGTTTTGAAAATCAATCGACGTGTCACTTGCTAAAGTTTTTTTGTGACACATCGAGAGTGTTAATCATTTCAAAAATTCATCAGCAATCGTCAATTCATAACCTAGAACAAGTTTGATTCTTATAGAATCGCACCATCGCTTCTTTCCAGTTGTCACAAGTTTGATTCATATAGAATCGTACAAGTCACCTACCATAGGCTTGTTTGATGTTAGCTCAAGCAGGATTTCCATCTTCATAGTGAATGAAAAACACACTCAGATGTTTCTGGCAAATAACAATATAAGGTAGACACTTAATATATATCTTGTTTTATTCACATTGTGTGACTTAGCACATAATTTTTGAACAAGGTCCTGATGAGATATAGGATGATCCTCTAATGGCTCAAGACTCAAAGTGCACTTTGGTTTTAGTAACGGAGGCTGGAGCAGACAGCCACCATATTTCAATACAACTAAACTCGAGTGAGCAAGTTGATAGAAATACGTGTAATTCATCATGAGAAATGAATCAAAGTCCCGTGAGAGACCTTGAGTGGCTAGGGAGGGTTGTGCAAAGCGTCACTGGGTCCATGACTATCTTCAATGTCAGACAACACCTTAGTGTTTCTGACATATTATGTATTGACTTGGTTTTTGCCTAAGTGTATGGAGGGCTTCTTTCTTTTCACCATTTATCCTTACATTTCTTTTTCATTCTTCAACCCTTTCAATGCTTACCGAGACTTCATAACTAACACCTTGTTGGGTTTGTTCCAGTGTTAGCTCCATCTCAGTCCGCATTAATCATTCCCCGTTTCTCAACTTTTTCTCCTTTTGTAGTCATACCTAAGGACTTCTACACTAAACTAGTGGATAATCCCTGGGTAATCCCTTTTGTTCTGGCTTGGATCAAAAGGGAATTTGAATACCTAATGCTTAAACCCGCTATAACTCCATAAATTTAAGTACATGGTCAGTCTTTTGGGTATTCCATCACAATCAAAACCAAAATCATTGAAAGAGTTCAATCAAAGTGTTTGATATAAATATCAAAAGATTTACACTTTGAGAGTTTTTCATCATCACTAAAAGCTCCCCCTTAACATGTGCATCGTAATCGTAGTACATGCTAAGTGTAGAGTGCATTGAGTCTATTTTATATGATCACATTTCAATACAAGTTAGATTCAGTTTAATCACATTTTCTCCCCTTATCCAAAATGTTAATCCCTTGTTATTTTGGATATCAATTGATTAAACGTTCGGGGACAAAATGTTTACACAATATCTAACAGGAACATTTTAAGTCACTCGTATCTGGTTGAACCAGTACTTCCTTTCTGCCGTTCCTAGGGACCACCCACTCCCGTTCCTTGGTTGTTGGTGTATTGGCTCTTTGGTTTGGTTCCCGAATGCTTCCTCTGCTTTCAGTCAAAATAAAAAAGATTCTCGAGGCACTCTTTCGGGTGGTTTGGTTTATCTTTATTTAGCTATTGAGCAAAAAGAGTTCGCTACCTTTCTGCGTAAATCTGTTTTCGGGGGGGTTCGTAATGCTGCCAGAAAGGAGAGAGAGGGCACTCTTTTTGGAAAGTTCAGTGCTTGTATTTGGTTCGTCCTCCCCCAATATTTGAGGGTATATAAGATATTGTTGATTCAAATAATTGAAAAATTTTGAATTTACAAAAATTCCATGAAAATTTGTAACTCTGAGCACTCCTTTATTATCACATAAATACCTAGTGCTAAGAAGGTTACTGTCAAACCCATGAACAATGTCAAGAAAGTTAGGTTTGCTGAACCTCTTACATCCTCAAGCAACATTAAACAGGTAGAGTATTCTAATACATCAGATTCTAACACACTTGTGTTGTCTTCTACAGGAGTGAAGTATTCTACTAGTAATTACGGATCAAAGCCTCCAGGCAATAAAAAGAATAATAGGATCTCGCAAACACCAAGTAGGAACAAGAAGAATAAAGTAGAAGCCCAACCTAGGAAAGTGAATCATGTTGTTAAGCCTGTTTGTGATGTTGATGTTAAGCATTCACTGTAAAAAGCGAATTCTGAAATTCTCTGTGCTACTTGTAATAAATCGACGTTTGATGGTGTTCATGATAAATGTCTTCTTGATCTTGTGCAAAATAGGAATAACCGTACTAAATCTGCTAAGAAACATAGAAAACAAAATGTTTGGAAACCTACGGGTCATGTATTCACTAAAGTAGGATTTAAGTGGAAACCGACAGGCAAAACTTTCACTATAGTTGGTAACTCGTGCCCTTTAACTAGGTTCACCTCAACTAATGTAGTGCCTCCTAAGCAAACCACTTCTCACTCAGATAAAATACAAAAACCAAAGATAAAAGTCTATAGCAGGAAATCCAAAAATGTTAGAAACATAGGTTCAAGTAAAATAGCTAAGATTGTAGAATCTAAGAATGCTAACCACTCGAAACCCAATCAAATTTGGGGATCCACTGCAACAAATATTCCATCGTCTTCTTCTCTTGTCATGATAGGTTGTCCAGATTGTACTCTGGTATTAGGACTCTGGATGTTCGAAACACATGACAGGGAATCGCTCTCAGCTCATGAACTTTGTTAGTAAATTTTTATGTACTATTAGATTCAGGAATGACCAAATTGCAAGGATTATGGGGTATGGTGACTATCAGCTGGGAAACGTTATTATCTCAAGGGTATACTACGTTGAGGGACTTGGACATAACTTGTTTTCTGTTGGCCAATTTCATAATGCGGATCTTGAAGTTGCATTTCGGAAAAACACTTGCTTTATTCATAATTTAGAAGGTGTTGATCTACTTTTAGGGTCCCAATACACAAATTTGTACACAATTTCTCTTGATAACATGCTTAAATCATCTCCGATCTGTCTTCTATCCAAAGAATCAAAGACTAAGAGCTGGTTATGGCACCGTCGATTATCTCATCTCAACTTCAGTACTATGAACAAGCTAGCTAAAGACGGTCTTGCACGAGGAATTCCTAGGCTTAAATTTCAGAAAGATCATTTGTGTTCAGCATGTGCATTAGGGAAAAGCAAAAAATCCTCTCATCAATCCAAAGCTGAAGACACTAACCAAGAGAAACTATATCTTTTACATATCGATTTGTGTGGCCCGATGCGTGTGGCTAGTATTAACGGGAAAAGGTATATCTTAGTAATAGTCGATGATTACTCAAGATTTACCTGGGTCAGAATTTTGAAGATAAAAGATGAAGCTCCTGTGGCCATTATCAAATGTATTAAAAACATTCAAGTTCGTTTGAAAGCCACAGTCCGGAATGTTTGAACAGATAATGGAACCGAATTTGTCAATTAGACACTTCGTGAATGGTATGAAAATGTTGGTATCACGCATCAAACTTCTGTAGCTCGCACTTCATAGCAGAACGGTGTTGTCGAAAGGCAAAATCGGACTCTTGTAGAAGCTGCTCGAACTATGCTGATAATTTCTAAAGCTTCATTATTTCTCTGGGCCAAAGCTATCAATACTGCTTGTTACACCCAAAATTGTTCTTTGATACGCCTCCGATACAACAAAACTCTATACGAGCTTATGCAAGACAAGAAACCAGACTTATCATTCTTTTATGTCTTTGGTTTACTTTGCTATCCTACCAATGACCATAAGGATCTGGGTAAATTTGATGCAAAAGCAGACATTAGGATTTTCGTTGGTTACGCGCCTTCAAAGAAAGCGTTTAGAATCTACAACAGAAGGACCCGGATAATTACTGAAACAATTCATGTAACGTTCGATGAGCTAATAGCAATGGCTTTTGAATAATTCAGTTCAGGACCCGGGCTTCGTTATATGACTCCTGCTCCATCCAGTACAGGACTCGGTTCAAACCCTGTTTCTCAACAACCTTGCATGCCACCAATAAGAGATGATTGGGATCGGTTGTTTCAACCAATGTTCGATGAATACTTTAACCCTCCACTAATTTCTATTTCTCTAGTTCAAGAAGCTGCTGCTCCAAGAGCTGAAGTATTAGCTGATTCTCCTGTGTCAACTTCCATTGATCAGGATGCTCCTTCAAAACGTATTCCTTCATCACAAGAACATGAACAGTCTCCAATCATTTCTCAAGGTTTTGAAGACTCGCCAAAAACACCAACATTTCACGATGATCCACTTAATGAACCTCCTCAGGAAGACTCAACTTCTCAAGGATCATCATCTAATATGAGACAACTCCACACTCTATTCGAACACCTTGGTAGATGGACTAAGGATCATCCTATAGAAAACGTGATCGGTGATCCTTCTCGCTCTGTATCTATAAGGAAGCAACTTGAAACTGATGCCATGTGGTGTTATTTTGATGCATTCCTTACCTTCATAAACCCAAAACTTCAAACAAGCAATGACCCATATCATCACGATCGAAGGCAATGCAAAAGACATTCATGAATTTTGAAAGACTTGAAGTTTGATTCAATTGTGTCGGTGCCAATAACTGGTGCGAGATCAAACTCAAATAGATTATAATCAAAACAGAGAATCTGTGGGGTAACTAAAAAATTAAGGCTCGACTAGGTGCTCAATGATTCAGAACAAGAAATTTATCGATTTCGAGGAATCATTTTGCACGGTTGGCGAGAATAAGGCATTCGGATCTTAAGCAAATGCCGCCACACAAGATACAATCTACCGAATAGATGTCAAAATAGCTTTCTTGAAGGCGGCTCGAAAGAGAGAGGTCTATGTTTCCCAACCAATGATTGTTGAATCAGACAACCCATCGCAGGTATAACAAGCTCAAAAGCATCTTTATGGTTCTTAAAACAGCACCACGTGCATGGTATGATATATGTCAAGCTTCTCATCAATCAACAATTCTCCAAAGGTGCAGTTGATCCAACACACTTCACATGCATGCTGGAAACGACATATTATTGGTACAAATTTATGTTGACGATTGAATAATTGACATCATCTAATCTACCATGTGTGATATTTGCGAATCAATACCACTAAGGTAAATGATGTCGATGAAGGGGCAAATTCATTCTTATTAAAGATTTACAAATATCCAATCCCAAAGGCAACTTTATAAACCAATCTAAATATGTCTATCTAAAATTGTAAAAAAATATGGTTTGCCTTTCCACTCTCATTATGGTCGGACACACCCTATGTTTGAAAATAAGAACACAATGAAGTCTAAAGGGAAACCAGTTGAAGCCGTGTGTCGCCCCAAGAATGCGGAATAATGCGGTTCATGGGGCAAGGGTACCACACGTCATCATACCTAGACTCTAGGATTAACAATCCCAACAAGACGATAAAAGTCTTACATACGTGCGTGAGCAAAAATAATCAAGAGTTATACCGGCCCACAAGTTTAAAGTACCATACTTGACATAAGTCTTAAACACGACTGACAACGACAAAGTTGTTTTTAAGTCACTTGACTGACCAACAACACCATTTTTAAAACAACACAGAATGCCCATGTATACCGCTGATTTCCTCGACTTCCAACCTCAAATTAAGCATTATTACCTAGATTAACTAGGAAAACTCATCAAAAGTGAGTGCAGTAACAGAGGTTTAAATAAAGATCATAGGAACAGGAACACAAGTATATAGTAGTTTCATGGGAAAAATCATTATGTGCACTAAGTGCAGACACTTTGAAACCGTAACTCATGAGCCCCGAATGTAAAGTATTCTCTGCAACTACCCTCAAGTAATGTCAAATGTATATGCGGCACTGCTAATTAAAACCTTAATCGAACGACGGGATAGTCCAGTCCCGTTAATCCACCTATAACTTCGCTTGCTCACTAACGTGATATAAAATGAGATTCATGATTGCCGGGATAACAACTACAGAAAGGGACTTAGGGCAATAATAATTTCAGTAGCACTACAATTTGAGAAAAATCAATGCTTGTGTTCCAATCATTGTAATCTCACCCCGCAATTAAAACGAAGTACAATGAAAAAGGCTATGTGAACTCAACCGTTAGCAAAGAGATGAAAAGGATCATAAGAAAATCAAGAAGAAGCTCTCACACGCACAACTCAATGACCTAAATTGGCGAAAAACATGTGTGTCACTAGTGACGTCCATCCATGAAATACTCCCATCTCATGAATGAAAATATTTATGTAATTATCATGATAAAATGTTGGAGTTTACAACTCTATGTTTAGTCAAAATGAAACTCAACGTTGGAAAGGAAATAAAATAAGAAAGATTATTTTCATACATACTTCAAGAATCTTGCGCAAAAAAATCTCTTTTATAAAAGTTACGATCATGTATGGCAAAGCTTTGCATAGTCCCAGCACAACTTAACCAACAACAATTTCATCACTAACACTCGTGTTCAATTAATCATGACCCCTACCTACTGGTATTACAAAGGTAATAAAGTCTCACCAAGAATAATGTATCATTACTCCAACTTATCGACTCCATTTTAAACCTTTTCTCCCAAAGTTAAGTTTAAAAACCAAAAGTTCTGGAATACCTTGCCTTGATCGAGTCATAACTCAAAATGGACAAAGGCTACAGGTGGGAGGTTATTTACATTTGAAAGGCTATACTCTCCTACCTATCCAAAAAGGCCAGTCCACAACCTTTTAAACTTCAACCAATCAACGAAATCAAATTTAGTAACCGACTACAATTTGGGCTTTTGAAACGGTAATTTGGCATTGCCGTTTTAGTCATAACTAATTATTCCATAATAAGCTTAATGTATTTCCAAAGAGAGGGAGTTCTATTAAGGTTAGCCTACATGGGAGTGAATTATATAAATAACCTTTTTCACCTTTTAACCCAAGAACTTTTTACACGTTTTTTTGACCATATGTCCGTTTGGACAGCAGTTGAGTAAAACGGACCAGCCATTTACTCATCCGGACACGTCCCATTGAGCATCCAACTCACCACATAAACGTATACATCATGGGCATCTATGTTTAAAAGAAATGACCTGTAAATTAGTAAAAAATTGCATGACTGTCCTAGATTCAACACTAATTTCCATGTGTTTTCTAAGCCTAAATCAGTACCAAATTCGCTTCTTAATCAAACACAAGCCTCTACAAAGCCACAAACTCATACCATGATCATATGACAATCAAAATTCATTAGTTTCAATCATAAAAATAACTAATTTTATTACAATATTTAAGACTCCAATCAAACCACACTCAATGAGTATAACAAAATGGAGAAAAATCCATCAAAAAGGGGTAAAAAGAGTACCAAATCAAGGAGATAATTAGAACCAAGGATTAAAACCTCAAACCCCTTTGGTTGATCTTAGCCAGCGGCTAGGAACCCAAACAAACACCCAATAATTATTTTTTTTTTAAATCAAACCTCACACTTCAATCACCATCCTAGCTTATAGATTATACCCCAATAAAGCTTCGATTATCATCAAAAACTTCAAAGCGATCAAAATTAAAAAGTCTTGCATTGTATGTATTTTGGTTATATCATTGAATGAGATTATAAACAAGTTAAATGTGTTTATTTGTTTATTGATTTGGTGAGTGAAGAATTTTGATGAGGGTGTTGTTTGGGATGGTGTTCGACAAAAAGAGGGGAAGAAAAATCAAGATAATTTTTTTGTTTTATGAAACTGTGTGAGCAAAGAAAAGGTATGAAAAGGGATAAATGTAAAGTGTAATAACTTAAGGTGGTAAAAAAATAGCATTTTGTTTTGGTGATGGTTGGATCGGCCCAAAGAGATAGAAAAGAAAATGGCAAATTTTTTTATAAAAACCTTGAATTTACATAAAGTTTTCATAATGTTTAATTAGCTCTAGCCCGACACTTTTGGTAAAAGCGTTAATAATAGTCAAAATGAGACAGAACTCACGGAAACAGGGAAAAATCATAACAAATAAAATAAAATCTCATTCAGGGAATATTTTTGTGTCGACGTGGCTTCCGTATCAGTAGAAATGAGTAATTAAAGCGAGATGGTGAAAAATGACAATAGTTACTGTCATGGCAAGTAAAAAATAATATAAAACTTATTAATTTTATAAAACGTGCAATAAATCAGAATAATTATTAAACGTTCAGAATACGATTCTCACAGTCGACCCTCCAAAAGGAACTCTGTCCCTCAGAGTTCAACCAGAGACGAATGATGGATAAGCATGAATAGATGAGGATACTTGCCTTGAACTGGTCCTCCTAATCGTTCCCAAGTGAATATCAGCAACCACGGCGAAGTCTCCAACGGACTTTGAGACGATTGGAATCCAACTACCTTAACTTCTGATTTGCCTAATCCACGATTTTCGACGGGCCTCCTCTAGTGAAATAGCCCTTGGTCGTTCACCATTGAACCGTATCATCTTCTAATGGTATTTGAAATGTTCCGACTCCGCCAAACCCTGTCTTAAGATTAGAATACATGAAACACTCATGGATACAACGCAACTCTTGCGGCAATCGCAACCGATATGCACCTGACCGTGCCGTTCGGACAATCTCAAAATGGTCCAACGAAACGAGTGGAACTTTCTCTTTTACCAAATCGCAACAACTCCTTTCCAAGGGATACTCGGCACTCGATCTCCGACTTGAAACTCAAGAGGTTTTCGCCTCCTATCGGCATAACACTTTTGACGGCTTCTAGCTGTCTTTAACCTTTCTCTAATTTGCACAATCTTCTCAGTAGTTTCTTGTACCAACTCAGGCCCGATTAATTGACTTTCACCGACCTCGTTCCATATCACTGGTGACCTACACTTACGGCCGTACAATGCCTCGAATGGTGAACACTTGATGCTCTTGTGATAACTGTTATTATAGGAAAATTCAACCAACGGAAGGTGAGTATCCCAACTGCCACCAAAATCCATAACACATGCCCGCAGCATGTCTTCCAATGTTTGAATGGTACGCTCACTCTGGCCATCCGTCTCAGGATGATATGCAGTACTCATAAACACCTGCGTACCCAACGCCTTCTGTAGAACTTGCCAAAAATGAGATGCAAACCTACCGTCACGATCGGAGATAATGGAAACTGGAACTCCATGTTTGGTTACTATTTCATTGATGTATATACGCGCTAGCTTCTCTGTTTTGTAATCTTCACGAATTGGCAGGAAGTGAGCAGATTTGGTCAACCTATCCACAATGACCCAAATCGCATCATAGCCACTACTGCTTCTTGGTAACTTAACCACTAAATCCATAGTTATCTTTTCCCATTTCCATTCTGGGATTTCTGGTTGTTGGAGTAGACCTGAAGGTTTCTGGTGTTCGGCCTTCACCTTTAGACATGTTAAACATTTATTAACATACTCAGCTATATCTCTTTTCATACCTGGCCACCAATATACATCACGCAAATCATAGTACATTTTATCCGCACCAGGATGTACTATGCCGCACCAGGATGTACTTAATAACTTAAGCCAGAGCTTCGTACCAAGATTAACCTTCCTCCAAACCCTCCAGTAGAGGGCACCCAAATTCTAACCAACAAAGGGATATGCTCCATTTCTTTCACTGTTCAATTTGAGCGTCCCTAAACCTCAGCAACCCTTCGGTTTGGAGACTTGAGATCCTTTGCCCTTCCTCTGAGCTCTAAAATTCTGGTTCTGAGGTTTAGACTGAATGGTTATACTACATATGCACGCACTCTCTCTAGGCTTAAGCATTCCTTCCCGCTCAAGGCATCATCTACTAGACGTTTGCATTTCCGGATGATATTGGATAAATTTTCACACCACTCCATAGTCAACTAAGAATCCCAACATCCGCCGCCCTCTGGCGCATATTCAAGTTCCTTGGAAACTCGTGTCAAAGAGTACTGGAGACTCTGGTGATCCCGCCGATGTAGCATGACCACTTTATTGTTCCCATTAGTAGAGGTAATTCTTCCAGATTTTTAACGCGAATACCACCGCAGACCAACTTCCAGGGGTCGTCCCCCGTGTTATCATCATTTTTCATCATGGAATTTCTTAAAACTGCCAGCGAGGTCATGTACCAGCGGCCCAGATTAACGTAAACCTTAAAATAATGTACCACCACGATCGTTGCATTAGCACCACAGCCAAAACCTTGGTGAGACGCATCACAAATAACCTCAAAGTCGTTGGACATCCATCGGAAGCGTTAACACCCCGCGGAGCATTGCACCAACTTTTCCTTCAACTGTACCCGTCTGAAAGGCCGTTCTCTTTTCTGGCTCTCACCCCACTCAATCGGACCCGATACCATGACCGCACTAGATCTTGATTCTTCTGAGTGATTCATCTCCAAGCGTTACACGATTTCCGGCTATCCATCTCGGAGAAAATTCTTCAATGAATCTGCGAGTAAATAACCACCGAACCCAACTTACACCGCAATCACCTAGGAAAGAGTCCAACGGATTTTCAGTCGGGTTAACCGGACACCAATCACAAAATCGCGGGGACCCTTTCTTACAGTTTTATAAACACGTTCTTTCACTACACATACTATGGGTCTCGTGGATACCTTCCTGATTAACCACATGGCCCAGAAACTGGACTCTTTCCAACCATATTCACACTCAAGAGAAAGTTAAAACGCGCAAATATTCGTCACGATACGGATCCACACTTAATACCTGTTAAGTCATAAAGTTACCGTCTGTTAGACTATAGTCTACCTTCTGTAAGAATAGTTAGTACTTCTTGTTATAGAAGTTAATCTGGTAAGCAAGTTAAGTCTCCAGCATTACTATAAGTCTGGCAGGTATTAAAGTTAATACTGCTCTAGGTCAAATAGTTAGCTCAGGTTGGTAAATATAGTCTTAGTTAGACTCTAGAGTAATCCTAGAGGCAACGAAGATAGAGCAATTATCAGACTCTTAAACAAGCGTTTAGGGTTCCTTAAGCTTATAAAAGGAACGTAGTATAGTATTGTAAAAATACACAATTGATTGAGCATTTGCAATCAAAATAGTAAAAAAGTAATATGAAGTACTTATTAGTATATCGTTCTTGTGTTTCATCTTGGTAACAAAATAGATATGACTAATTCGCCGCATTCAAAACACAAATACTCAATATTTGTATTCACTTAGTGTCTCTCATAGTTTCTTTGGATTTTCAAAGGACTAATAATCGTGTAAGGCTCATTTAGATCCTGTTGAAATGACCTACAAGTGGTATCAGAGCCACCAAAGGGAATTTACACAAGATTGAACAAAGATCCAAACTGATTATTCCACCAATCAAGTAGTGCAAGACTGCAAACGATAATTTCTCCTCCAACAAGAGATCGAGTGAACCCTTCTCTTCATACGATAGACGGCATCTTTTGAATGGTATCTGAACCGTGCGCGAAAGACACCAGTATCCAACACAGGAGATG
The DNA here is from genome assembly GCA_026074375.1 of Tanacetum coccineum. Taxonomy (NCBI): domain Eukaryota; kingdom Viridiplantae; phylum Streptophyta; class Magnoliopsida; order Asterales; family Asteraceae; genus Tanacetum; species Tanacetum coccineum. The sequence goes on from BQNB010121913.1 coordinate 13,070, forward strand.
CTCCTTGCAAAAACCACACTCAGATAATCACTCACAAATACACCTTTCAAAAACATCAAACGCCCTTACCTTCAAAAAGATGATTATGTTACGTGGGCGATGGAGATGGAACATTATTCTTGAGTATATAATAATGAGGTCTGGAAAGTGATTCAGAATCACGGAAAACTCAAAGAAGCGGAGTCCACCAAAGGCAAGGATGTGTATACAGGTTCTACCGTCCCCACACAGAGACAGCAGAACAGTTTTGCTGATGAGAAAGAAAGGAAAGCTAGAACATTACTACTGCTAAAATAGGCTATTTCAAAAAATCATCTCAGAACTTTTCATGGCATGGATGCTGCAAAGAGACTGGCCCAGCTATCAAGACAAGGGAATGGTGAAATGCCATCTCGAAGAAATGCAAAAAGCCTGTTTTAAAAGCCAACATTTGAGGCATTTACTATATCTTCTAGAGGAAAGTTTGTGAGAAAGGGTATGATAGGCTTTCAAAACTCCTATTACAGTTGGAGCCCTTGTGCTAGTGTGTCAGATGAAGATGCCAAATCACAAGTTTCTATGGGAGGTCCTCTCCTCCTTCAGCGTCGGGACAGTTTTAGCTATGCACAGCGTACGTCGGCGGTAGAGAACGACGAAGAATATTTAACACAACTGCAATAATGATTTAATACAAAAATCTGCGTGTCTTTGAACAAGACTTCAAAGACAATCACTTCTCTCTCAACATCTAAATGAGGCTTTTCACACAAGCTAAAGCCATCCTCAAGCAAGCAATAAGCCAAGTCACACTCGGAAGTTATAGTTCTTATACCACTTCCACTAACAAAGCAACCCAAATGCTACTCCTGGTCCTTGCTGATGAAGTTTATCCATTCCCTTCTTAGCCACAAAATGCAGATGATGTGGATTCTGATACAAAATGAAGACCTGAAACAAATTTGATGATCTGGATTTGGAAGTGAGGATATAAATTGGCAAATGCTATGACTACTATCAAGATAAAGAAGTTCTACAAGAAGACAGGTTATAAGGTCCAAGAGTGGATGGAAAAATGCATGTTGGTCATTTGATAATAAAAAAGTTTGAGTGTATCAATTGTCACATACTTGGGCATTTTGCTAGGGAGTAGCAAGTTTATAAAGGCACCAAAAGATGGAAGCAGGCAGGAAGCAAGTAGAGGTCAAGATTTCAAGCCAGTGAGAACTGAAAAGGAAGCCTTGATGACCATTGATGAAGGTCAAATCAATTGGGTAGAGCAGACTACAGATGAGGAACTCAATCATGCTCTAATGGCTTCACTGGAATAATGAGGTATCAATGTGCTCATAAATTGTGTTTAGATTCATCATAAATCTCTTAAAGATAAGTATGATGAATTGGCAATCTGAATTTGTGACCAAGAAGCGCTGCCTTAACTGCCCATCAAAGATATGGTCATAAGAAAAGTAAACTCAGCTTACGAGCCTCCCACAAACAGCAAATATCCTTTAATGAAAATTACAGTTCAAGCTAATCAAATTTTGAAAAGATGAAAAGTTGAAAATAATAAAGAACTAAGAAAGAAAGCTGTCCAAAGATAAAGATCCTTTACAAAAATTTATTTGATTTCTGGGTTTGCCTCCCTCTATAACAATCTTTGAAGCTTATTGATTGTGGGATGACTCAAACTGTTAAGCCAGGGTTACGGAGTTATAGCAAAAATCTAATGCCTGATGTCCTAAGTTTATGAGGAAGAGATGGATAAAGGTATTTTTGCTAGTAATAGGGAAAACTGACCAGGATATCAGACATCCCACTGTACAAGCAGATTTTAAAACAGATAGTATAAGCGTGTCTCCCCCATCCTCTTAGTGGGTGACATAAAAACCCTAGGGAACAGGAGGACATAGATGATCTCGTGTATGAGTATGGCAAATATGGACCTCAACCTCAAACTCCTAGTCCCTACATGTCTAATACTAGTTCCATTGTTTTCTCAATCTGTCCATCTAATGACAGAAATGAGGAGCTTGGAGCTGTGTCTGATGCTAGTTCCACTCATTACTCAACCTGTCAATCCAATGACAGTGATGGGACTAGGAACTTAACTGACGATTGTCAGTCAATGATGACCCCATTTCACTCAAAAGACTCAATCAGAAGTGCCTACACCCACACAGACAGTTGACCCTAGTTGTGCACAACATGTAAAACCTCCTAGGCAACCAATTAGGACACCAGTTACTTCCTCACCTATTCCTTTAAATAATAGACAGAATTGGAATCAAAGAATGCAAAAGGACTTAGGTTTCACAGGATTTATTCATTTGAATAGGAACCATGATTTGTGTGGTTATGGAAGTCTTAGTCCACATTGAATTAAGAGTTATTGTTGACAATTATGAGACAAAAAGCATGGCAAAGAGAAGCTGCTCTTAAGAGCAAAAGGGTGGTTCATACTAATGATAGGCAAGCTACACCAGCCTGGAATAACATTAACCGTGTAAATAAAGCAAATCAGTTCACTCCAAGCCCTGTAAATGTTAGACCCAACCTTAGTATTGCTAGCAGTACTATTAAAACTGGTAGGGTAAATGTAAATACTGGTCATGAAAATGTTAATTCTGATAGTGTGCATGTTAATGCTGGTACTCAAGTTAAGTCTGGTACTTCTAATTAACACTAGCAAGCCATGTTAATTCTGGTAGGTTGGTGTTATTGTTAAATCTGTACTCAAATTAAGGTTTTAGCTGCTTCTAGGGTTAATACTGGCAAGAGAGATATATATAATTCCCCTGGTGTTGTGTGCAAATTAATACTGCTAGATTGAACTGAGCCTGTTACCAACAAACCAAGCCTCTAAACCTCTCAGGTGAAGTTTTAACAGTCTAATAAAACTAAATATTTTTCAAAACAAATTCCACCTGCAAATAGAATCCCTTTTCAAGGAATACAGCATATAAGTACAAATATATATGACTGTTAAGTAGGCTAAAATGGGTACTGTGCTGTTAAGGGACCTCAAGCAGTTGATGTTTCTATAAGGAAAAAACAACACACTCTCCCAATATCCAATGGGTGGTGGGAAACCAATCCCTGATATCCATATGTTCACGTTATCTCAAGGTCCCCCAAAGGCGCAGACCCAAGCCAATGAAGGCCAGGTCCCAAAGAGAAACTAATCTCTTTTTTGTGCTGTGCATGCCAGGATCACCACTGAAACGCATATGGAGGCATAGAGGTATTTTTTGATCAGTGGATGTTTCTGTGGCACATACAGGTAACAGGGCTCAACCTTGAAGAGTTATCAAAGAACTCTCTAAAGTGGGATCGGTTACGTTTGGAGGCAGTTAAAGGGAGTATCATAGGGTAAAAGGTACTATTAGAATTAGGTAATTAGTTTTTGATATTGGCTTTTGTGAAGAACTTGGACAATTTTAACTTATTCTCCATACTCAGATATGTGATAAAAAGCTAAATGTACTTTTTTATTTTTTTTTTTATAAAATTATTTTTTTTATTTTTTATTTTTATTTATTAATTTTTATGTTACTTTATTATTTTTTTTTATTTTTTTTTTTATATTTTTTTTTACTGAAAAAGAATGTTTTCGTGTGGCCTCTTGAACTTCAAGATGCCATGATGAAAATCAGTATACTTTCTTAAAGTTCCTAGGCAACGACAACATGTATATCCTTTTGATCTATGGAAAAATGTTTTATTCTTCACAAGGGCGATAACACTTGTTTATTTTAGCAAAAATCCTCATCAATGAATGCTAAATTAAGGCACAAGGAGTAAGGCGTTCACCTAAATTTTAAAAACTTAAATAAACTTTAAAAGATAATCTAGTTAGTAGGGTTATCAAATCTAGTTAGAGGGTTACCTTCCAAGAGTTTCAAAAATGACCACACTTGTGTTGCTTGTCAGAAGGGAAAGCAACACAAGGCCTCCTGTAAGGCCAAGATTGACAGATATGTGACCCACCCATTACACACCTTGCATATGGACTTATTTGGACCTACCTCTGTGAGGAGTATCAACCATGCAAGTTACTGTCTAGTGATTACTGATGACTGTTCAAGGTTTTGTTGGGTATTCTTTCTAGCCAAAAAGGATGAGACTAGTGACATCCTTAAGACTTTTATAAGACAGATAGAAAACCAACTTAATCAAAAAGTAAAAATCATTAGATCAGATAATGGGACAGAGTTTAAAAACAGGGTTATGCTTGAGTTCTGTGGGGAAAAGGGTATAAAACAGGAGTTTAGTAATGCAAGAACTCCTCAGCAAAATGGGGTTGCTGAGAGAATGAATAGGACCCTTATAGAGGCTGCTAGGACTATGCTAGCTGACTCACACTTACCTACCACTTTTTGGGCAGAAGCAGTCAATACTGCTTGCTATACCTTCAACAGGGTAAGAGTGACCAAGCCTCAGAACAAAACTCCTTATGAGCTTTTGTTTGGCCACAAACCAATCCTTAGCTACATAAGACCATTTGGGTGCCATGTTACCATTCTCAATACTCTTAGCCCACTAGGAAAGTTTGATGAGAAATCTGATGAGGGTTTTCTTGTTGGTTACTCTGTGAACAGTAAAGCCTTTAGGGTTTATAATTTAGTAACCAAAAGAGTTGAAGTAAACCTTCATGTCAACTTTCTTGAGGAAAAACCCAATGTACAGGGAATAGGCCATAGGTGGATGTTTGACTTAGACTATCTTACAGACTCTATGAACTATATACCTGTCTCTTTGCAAAATCAAGCTAACCCTGCAGGTTCAAAAGAGGTCATTGATATTGATGTGCAGACTGAGGAGGCTGCAGACCTGATGGTGGTTTCTTCTACATCTCTAACTGAAGCAACTAGAAAAGCAGCTGTTTCTGAAAAGATTGCTACAAAGAAGACTCACTCCCCAAAGCAGCCATCTTCTACACCAATATCCAAGTCTGCTGATGACATTATGACCTTTAGAAAAGAGCTGGATGCTCTTGCTTTGAAGCACTTAGGACCAGTACCTGCAACAGCACCTACCAGTACTAATCCTGTTAATACTGGTAGTGATAATCTTAATACTGGTTTTGAGGAAGTTACTCCTGGCAATATTGAAGCTATCTCTCCTAGTGCTGATCATGAAGAAGAGGTCTTCTCTGATGCAGATGATGATGAGATGCCTGAAATAAGGATTTATGATAAATCAAGTGAAGGTATCTTTGAAAAGGCTTCTTATGATGATGATGGGATTATTACTGATTTCAACAATCTACCAGATGAGGTAGATGTCAGTACAAACCACACTCTGAGGATTCACAATGCTCATCCTCAAAGTCAAATCCTTGGAGATCCCAATACACCTGTTCAGACTAGAAGCTCTCTCAAGAAGATCACTGAAGCTCATGCTCTAGTGAGCTACATACAAGCACAGCAAAGAAGCAATCATAAAGATCAACAACATTGTCTTTTTGCTTGCTTTTTATCTCAATCTGAACCAAGGAAAGTCTCAGAAGCCCTTGAAGATGAAAGCTGGGTTGAAGCTATGCAGGAAGAACTGTTGCAGTTCAAGCTTCAACAAGTATGGGTCTTGGTTGATTTACCCAATGGTGCTAAGGTGATAGGAACTAAATGGGTATACAGGAACAAGAAGGATGAGAGGGGAGTAGTTGTCAGGAACAAAGCAAGGCTGGTAGCTCAAGGTCATAGGCAAGAAGAAGGGATAGACTATGATGAGGTTTTTGCACCTGTGGCTAGATTGGAAGCCATAAGGTTATTTTTAGCCTTTGCCTCATATATGGGGTTTATAGTCTATCAGATGGATGTGAAGAGTGCATTCTTGTATGGCACTATTGAAGAGGAGGTTTATGTCTCTCAACCTCCTGGTTTTGTTGATCCAGATCACCCCAAGAAAGTGTATAAGGTTGTTAAAGCCTTGTATGGGCTACATCAAGCTCCTCGAGCTTGGTATGCTACTCTATCTACCTTTTTAGAGAAGCATGGCTATCGAAGGGGAACCATAGACAAGACTCTATTCATAAAGAAGGACAAAAAGGATATCATTCTAGTTCAAATTTATGTAGATGATATCATTTTTGGATCTACAAAGAAGTCTTGGAGTGATGAATTTGAAGCCTTAATGAAAGGGAGGTTTCAAATGAGTGCTATGGGAGAGCTTACATTTTTCCTCGGTTTACAAGTCAAGCAAAGCCAAGAAGGGATCTTTATATCTCAAGACAAGTATGTTGCTGAGATCCTGAAGAAGTTTGACTTTGTTAGTGTGAAGTCTGCAGTTACTCCTATGGAAACAAAGGCCCCTTTGGCTCAAGATGAAGGAGGTCCTGATGTGGATTTACATCTATATAGATCCATGATAGGATGTCTTATGTATCTAACAGCCTCAAGGCCTGATATAATGTATGCAGTTTGTGCTTGTTCGCGATTTCAGGTAACCCCAAAGGTGTCCCATCTCTATGCAGTCAAGAGGATTTTCAAGTACATCAAGGGAAAACCAAAGCTAGGCTTATGGTATCCAAGAGAATCTCCACTAGACTTAGTTGCTTATTCGGACAGTGATTATGCTGCTGCTAACCTTGATAGGAAGTCAACAACTGGTGGCTGCCAATTTCTTGGAAGGAGGTTAATCTCATGGCAGTGCAAAAAGCAGACAATAGTGGCTACTTCAACAACTGAAGCTGAGTATGTAGCTGCTGCAAGCTGCTGTGGTCAAGTGTTATGGTTGCAAAATCAATTATTAGACTATGGTTTCAATTTCATGAACACCATTATCCATATTGATAATCAAAGCACCATTTGCATAATCAAGAATCCTGTCTATCACTCAAAGACAAAGCACATTGAGATACGGCATCACTTCATTAGGGATTGCTATGAGAAGAAGCTGATACAAGTGCAGAAAATTCACACGGACTTAAATGTAGCAGATCTGTTAACCAAAGCATTTGATGGTCCAAGGTTTAATTTTTTGCTGGTTAACATTGGGATGGTAAACCCATAGGCTACATTTAAGGGGAGGAAAAAGTGTAAATTTTATGTAAAGTAGTATAGGTTTATAAGTTAGATTTAATTCTGGTATTATAGGATAGAATTAATTCTGGTAGTATAGGATAGAATTAATCCTGGTAGTATAAGTTAGAATTAATACTGGTAGTTAATTTAGGATTAGTTCTGGTAATATAGAGATTTAATACTGGTAGCTTAGGGTTAAATCTGCTAGTGTAAATGTTAGAACTGTTAACCACTTAATACTGGTAGTTAAGTATTAAGTCTGGTAGTAATCTTAAGTTAATTCGGCTAAGTATAAGTTAGATTAG
>BQNB010121914.1:0-17466 GCA_026074375.1 Tanacetum coccineum
TACGCGATTTAATTATGTGATGAGAATTAAAGTAAACGCGCACGAGAGAGAAAAAAATAAATAGTGAATTTAATAACGTCATTCATTGATCAAAAATACGGATTGTTACACAACTTCCTTCACCGCGCACGATGAAAGAAGTCCAGTCGTTAAATGGGAAGTTAGCCGGTTTGAACAGGTTCCTATCCAAAGTGCACGAAGAAGGGAGACTTCCGTTGGACTACAGCAGCAGAAGAAGCTTTCACACAGCTCAAGCAGCATATAGCAGCACTTCCCACGCTAGTCGCACCTCGACCAGGGGATGAGTTGATTATGTATTTATCCGCGACGCATGGGGCAATTAGCGCCATGCTACTGACAGATAGGGACTCCGTACAAACACCGGTATACTTCGTAAGTAAAGCACTCAAGGAAACGGAGATCAACTATAGTGCAATGGAAAAGCTGATCTTGGCGTTAGTATTTGCCGCCAAAAGACTGCGCAGATATTTTCAAGCGCACCCAATAACGGTAATCACAGATCAACCCATCAAATAGGTTATCTCTAAACCTGATGCGTCGGGGCGATTGCAAAAGTGGAGCGTGTTACTCGGGGAGCATAACATCTCTTATAGACCATGCACCGCAGTGAAAGGACAGATTCTGGCGGATTTTCTCATTGAAAAACCAGAAACCGATGTTGTCCTCCCCCAGCGCGAAGTAAAACTCCAAGACCCATGGATCTTATTAACGGATGGATCGTCATGCGTGGACGGGTCAGGTGCAGGCCTCATCCTCACTAACCCGGAAGGAATGGAATTCACTTACGCACTACGCTTTGAATTCTCAGCCACGAACAACGAGGCGGAGTACGAAGCCCTCATTGCGGGACTACGCATTGCAGCTCGAATGGGTGTACGTAACCTAGAAGCAAATGTGGACTCCCGTTTAGTAGCCAACCATGTGTTGGGCGAATATGTGGCTAAAGAAGACAACATGATTCAATACCTCGACAAGACCAAGTCGCTAATCCAAGGCTTTGATAGATTCACCATTAGGCAAGTTCCTAGGGGTGACAACAAAAAAGCGGATGCCTTAAGTAAGATCGCATCCACAAGCTTCGCGCACCTATCAAAGCTAGAGTGATTTGGTCGAAATCTTGAAGAACAAACCATCGCGGAGATGAGATATCCACTGAGTATAAGAGCAGGAATCCTACTGGATAAACCCCTATCATTGAATTCATAAGCAAGGGCACGCTCCCTCATGAACAAAAGGATGCCCGGCGAATACGCCGCACGGCGCAGAGATTCGAACTTCGAAATGGGGTCCTCTATCGACGTTCGTTCCTACAACCATGGCTCCGATGCGTCGGACCTATTCAGGCAGACTATGTGCTCCGCGAGATTCATGCGGGTTCATGCAGTATGCACTCAGGACCACGATCTGTAGTAGCAAGAGCCTTACGGTCTGGGTACTACTGGCCCACCATGCACCGCGATGCAATGATTGCCAAGTACATAGACCAATCCCGCGCCAACCACAACAGGAGCTAACACCCATCACCTCACCATGGCCATTCCACAAGTGGGGTATCGACATCGCTGGTCCCTTCCCTGTTGCAGCGGGAGGATTGAAATTCCTTATCGTGGCTATAGACTACTTCACTAAATGGATCGAGGCGCGAGCGGTCGCCACAATCACAGGGAATCAGGTAAAACGATTTGTTTGGGATAACATTGTGTGCCGTTTTGGATTACCTGGAGAAATAGTCTCGGACAATGGGAAACAATTCTGTGATAACCCGTTCAAAGACTGGTGCGCAAGATTAAGCATTACACAGCGTTTTGCGTCGGTTAAACACCCACAAACCCGCCCAACAAATTATGTCGCGCCCAACAAATCAATAACATAAACATTTTTGTCTTTTACATACTGCACATTCTATTAGGTGTAACAAATTGTTTTACCAAAACAATAAACTTCATGCGATTCTCCCAAATATCTCCGGATATAAAGAGATTTTACATATCTTTTTAAATTGGTAACAAGATATTACCACTATTTTTTCCATGAAATAAAGATTACATATCTTTTTTTTAAATTGGTAACAAGATGTTACCAATATTGTTTCTTTTAAATAAAAAGATTTTAGCCATATTATGTCGCGCTCATCTCGTCGCGCTTATCTTATTTATACTTTCGGTACGTCCGAAATATCTTGTTGCGCCTATCTTATTCATATTTTAGGTCCTCTCCAAAAGACGGATTGACGGATTATATATCCGCATCAAGACGCGCGGGAACTACCCCGCACAGGGAACATCTACAACCTCAAGCGGTGCCACCTTTAAAAGGCCACGGCCTACGCATGGACTCCTCGCTATTAGTAAGCGCCCATTAAACGTTCATGTATTTTTTATGTTTGGAATGTTCCTTTCTTTAAATAAAAAACTTGCAAGTATTAATCAAATATCGCGGTGCCTAGCTAGCTCCGCGGCCCATTCATATATTTCTTATAAATTATGTGTTTTTTAAATATGATTCAGTTTACATAACTTATATACTTTACCTACGCGGTAACACATACAATTTACCTACGTGGTAACTCTTGCCTACGTGGCGTGCATGCACCTATAACTCCCACGAGGAGAAAAGGATTGAGTGAACCTACTAATTAGCTCGTTGAGTAAGAGGGTTGCAAACCCATCAACATCGGATCACGTATCCTTGTTAAACACCTTTCTCTCAAGACGTTGGAGTAAGTCTACGCGCGTCTCACGACAGGCGCGCAGTAACGCACACGGTGCACGTTTAACAAATTGGGAGTCAAAACTTTTGACTTCTTGATATGGTATTCGCGGTACGCCGCATGTAATTGTAATGTCAACCCATACACGCGCACACACGATATATCTTGTATTCGCATAAATACTAAGACGGATGACATATCCGCGCATGACGGATAACATATCCGCGCACGACGTCTGACATATCCGCGCATGACGGATAACATATCCGCGCACGACGGATGGCATATCCGCGCAAGACGGATGACATATCCGCGCAAGACGGACAACACGTCCGCGCAAGACGGATTAAATGTCCGCGCAAGACGGACGAAACGTCCGCACTCTTAAAGACGGACGAGAACATCCGTACTCTTAAAAACGGACGAAAACGTCCACCCTTTTATAGACAGACGACGCGTCCACGCAAGACGGACAACACGTCCGCGCAAGACGGATGAAATATCCGCGCAATATATGGAGATCATCTCCACTCTTATGAATTCTTATCATCCTCTCTTAAGAGATGAACAAGAATGGTACCTGGCCAATGCTAGTGTTACCCCGACTATAGCACCAAACCACATAAGATAGCCTTACCCTTCACCCTTTCTTCTTCGCCAGCCTTATGGCGTGGTGCTGCCAAAGACATCCTTCAACGGGACTTCTCTTCTCAAGTGCGATTGGATTCAGGATGTCACTGGTAATGGCAAAGATAGTACCTGTAGTTTGCGACTCGTCCGGATTTAGAAAGTAATCAGGCTGGCCTCAGCGCCCTCGGTGGGCATGCCTAGCCTAAGGTTAACATCCTGTCATTAATCACACCAATGGGGTAATCTGTCACGCTCCAGCTGTGGCTGATATTTGTTTCTTACGTGATTATGGAGGAAGCTCTAAACATTTTCATCTCCTCCATCTAGCAGCAACACGCTCCTCCATATGCTTTTTGATTATACCAAGGTACCTGTGCGGCAGGCACTTGTCAGGCAGCCTTCTTTCATGCCAGTTCCTTCCACCGATTCTGCCTTACCACGAGCCAAGGCACACTTCCCACCGTCATCCCCAAATGACTGCTCTGACCTCCGCGATTCCAAGGTGCTCATGGCAGCGAGGAGCAAAACCATGGCTTATGAGCCCCTGCGCTCAGCAATCGTTGACAACATGTGGAGGGTAAGCTCCTCGTCGTACTCGATACTGAGCTTTGCGTAACTTATTCCCTCCTGCTTCTCCAACAGACCCTTCCACTTTGTGGCGGAAAATCTTCCAGCCCTGCTCAAAGTGAATGTTCTTTACCCCCCCTCCAAATAATTCACAGGTCCACAGTGGCAACTCGCACTTTGTATTCCGCAGCATCCCGCCGCTCTTGCTCCTCCGCCTTGACAATGCAGTGCCATGTTTCTCCTCGGCAAGGTTGTGTGATAAGACCTCGAATGCTCGACTCTGCTCGGCCTGCGCATAATTACCAACTGTGCCTTTAGCTAGCAGGAATTCTCCTATCTTTCTGTATACTATGCGCGCTCGCGTTATTTGTCAAACCTCGCTCTCAGTGCGCACACTGAGCGCGGCTTGCTGCGCCAAGGGGAGTAACCGTATCAAATCCTCTACAAGCTGATATTCACTGGCTTACCATCGAAGGCCTTGGGACTCTAGTCCTTGTTTGTGGGTGACTGTTGCAGCATGTATCACCGGCGCAGATGGGAATTCACTGTTCAGCCCTTCGAACAACTGCAAACAATCACTCGATTTCCGAGGATTACACTTTACGTTATTGTGATTACGTATTCTCCTTTCTATTAATGGACGGAATGGGATAAATCAAAATTATTCTTGGGGGGTGGGGTCTCGGTCTTCTTTTTTTGGCAGCCAAGCGTGGGTGTGATCGCACCCTCGAGGATTCCTCCTCGTCGATGTACTCAAACCTAGACTGAGATGGCGGCACCCTCTTTGACGGGCACCTGCGCCATCATCACCGGTAGCCCTCTTGCGTTTCAACCCAGAATCCACTTCTGCGACATCAGCATCTTCTGAAGAGCCAATGCTTGTTGCGTCTGGCATGGGGGGATCCACAGTTACACTTGGCACACTGCGCAGAGGTGTGGGTGCTAACACATCTAGTTACTCTCTATTTTCCTGGTTCGCTCCAGCTAGAGTTCCATTGTGCGAACGGCGGTACTTTCCAAAACGGCTCCTCACATTCTCTCCTTAATGGGCGCTAACCCTCAGTCTCCCACCTGCTTGGGCGTACTCAATGTACCACGTTCTGAAAACACAGTCCATCTCTGGTCACAACAAAGAGAAAACACAAAACTAATGGTTTACAATAAGCTTAATTAAGGATAGAAGTGCTTACAATACTAAATGAGGGAGAAGGTAGGACATGCACCCACCCCGACCGTCTTCGCCATAAAACTGTTGGCATTCCTCGGGCCTTTGGAAATAGTTAGGCATAATGCCCATGTGGCATAGATAGAAATAGGCTTTTTATCCGTGGGGGGTGTATGCGTTGATTAGATTTTACGGTTTCTCATTTATAAGTTCCGCATCCTCATAATTACTATACGACCCGGGGGGGGTGTGGTGAGGACGCTCATCCCTCGGCCAATACCCCCTGGTATAGTAGGACGAAGTTCCAAGGAACCAACATATCATTCTACCCAGTAAGAACATCTCCATTCCAACGCCTCAGCGCATCCATTTTTTCGTTGTAAGCCACTGCAAACGCCGGCGCGCTTGGAAATTGTTACCACCCGTGTTGACCATCAGGTATGGTAAAAAAAGGCGCGGAACAAAATGAATGGGGGAATAGTGGCCATAGATGCGCGCAATTCACCTCGAAATTGGATATCTTTGCCGTCACTATGCAGTGCAATTGGGAAATATGGAAGACTGATAGTGGTTCATGATGTTGCACATAAATAACGTTGGGGCCACGTGATTGGCAAACTCAAAGAACCGTAGTGTATACCCCCACCTTCCACGGGGAAATCCCGCTATTACTAGCCATCCGCGAGCTGGCACTACCGGGTGCAGTGCGGATGGGATGTAATACTCAGATGTGAACTCACGAAGTTCCTCATCTGTTATTTCCGATGTAAAATCAGGGTGAGTATGTTTTACTCCATGATTTTCTGTGAAGCAAGGGTTTGGGTGTGGGCAGCACGCGTTATTACCTGTATCTGCTCTTTGTGATGAATGTAATGGAGCTTTATCCAATGTTGGGGGAAGAGTTTTTTTTACTGTGGCAATACACAAGGTGTATAAATAAGGCGATCCTCTATATAGGGCAAGTTGTTACGGACACAACCGAGATACGATTGAGGAAAACGTTGTCCCCCACTTGTCCTAATCGATGTTGGGTAGGGGTGCACTATGAGCTGTTGTTCTAGCTACCCTCTCTCGAATTAGAAGCGGTTCTTGCCATTTTAAATTGACTGGATTCATTGTTTTGGGCGGGACAATTTCTTGATTCTTCCTCGATACGCATCTAGGAATTTTGCCACACCTATTTGTAGTCTAGCATCCGGGTCCTTTTACCAAGCGCATTTCTAGTCTGGGGGGACATAGATGACGTATAGTACTAAATCGGGTCATGAACCGAACACCTCGAATACTTATTTATTACCTGGGACCCATGTCGAATGGGCCATTGCGACGTCCAATACAGACTTACCAAGGCCCAAACTGATACTGCTTACGGGGATAGCCCATAACATCATGGGCTATTCTCGGACAAGGTTTAGGCCCTGTAGGTCCAACTGGCGCACTCTGCGCGCAGGTTTTTATAACAATCCGTTACGAAGAGTTTTGAATCTGGAGGAGGGGCCCATAGTTATTTTAATATAAATGGTGGGGCCTCCTCTTGGCTTCATTCACCTAATTTAATGGGACGAAGCCCATTATGGTATGGTTTGAAATTTATACAGTTAGGGGATCCTAGTGCTCTCATCAAGGTACGCGCTCTACAACCCTAACTTTCTACTTAAAACCCTAACAACCGATTACTTACTCTCACGCCGGAGGATAATAGTGGGAGACCAATACCACAGGTAAGACTAAGGTGCTTTGTTTCCTTAGTGCGAGGTCTCATCATCGCTCAATATTGGTACTAGAACGGGAGCTAACAGATCCTGTATTTCCCTTTAATCCGGTATCTAATCAAGGATCGCCAAACTTTTGTATCAACATTATCCATTGCAAGGAGGTTATATCGTAACTTTTAAAACTCTATAACTAAAGGGTAAAAATGTCATTTTATTCAAGTTATAACTATAAGGGTTCTGTTATGTCATTTCTAAAGTACAAGGTTTAACTTGGTTATATTTTTAAACGTGAAGGTCCAAGCCTCGTAAAAGTGCAAACCCCAAGGGTATGTTTTGCCAATTTCAAACTCAAGGGTCTAAAAATTGTAACATTTTGAAAAAGTATAAAATCATGTTTAAAACCATACAAGACATAACTTTAATTAACGCTTCTCGTGTCTAACATTTCCAGATATGGATTAAAACACTTAAAACCGATTATATCATATCACAATACTAGGGAGCTTCATATTAAGGAGTTTCATCTTGGTATTACGTTCTGACTGAGTTGTTGGGTTTACGATTAAAGTTGCCCTAGATCCTCACGTCTGCCTGAATTGACTCACCCATTTCGGAATTAATGATGGCCCGAACAGTGATACAATAATTCCAAACTCTTCAATCAAACTCATAACTCTTAAAACTAAAGTTCTAGAGTACAATCTTCCTAAGACTCAACATATTTACTCAGGTTGCGTGACGTGGCTGTTTTACTTCATCTTGCTATTATCAACCTTCCATGTTAAGATTGTGATCAAGTCGTGAGCTTTCATTTTTTTCAAAATATTTATTTTACATCTACCTATAGGGTGAGTTCATACCTCGCTTTTCAATCTTTTTGAATGTTTTATAATCCCGCGAGGGGGATACTATGCTTGTTTACAAACTCTTTTTCATACTCATTTATTTATATCCATATATGTGTATTACTTTTCAAAAACTATGAATTCATAACCCTATATTTCAATTTTTGAATACTTTATAAACTGTGATACTGATATTAAACCATGAATGCTAGTGTTTTTAATGTATGCTATCAAGATATATTATTGCTATGTAGCTTCCAGTGCCATTATTATTTACATATCTTGAATCATTAATTACTTGCATACGACTGTATGAACTGCGAATTATGTGGAATATATCTATTGGGGGTGCGTGATGGTACCCGTTTGTATACATGCTTGGGGTAGCCAAAACGCTACTATAGTTGTCCTAATAGGTAACCTTGGCAAGTTATCTTTTCCACGGGGACATCTGTCCCTAACCAATACCACTACGGTGATTTCCCTGTTAATGTATTGATGTCATGAGCTTAGATGCAATAATAATGTTACCCATGATGATGGTCCTGCAAATTCCAGTTATTTCCACTAAACTGGTATTAACTAATACCATTCTTCCTATTGAATTTACTCAACCTTTTGCTTCGACCCTTTTTTTGCCATGTTTATCTCAGGTTAATTGAGCAACTTATAGCATGGTGTGGCTAGGGTCATGAAGATGGCTAAAAATTTCTTATCATTTCACTTTTTATGTTGCTAGTTTTTGGGAACCTGCCTTTGTTATTCTCGGATTTTGGAAAATCGTATTGTTTCATTTCTTTTGAATATATCGGCTCTTTTGGGTCGTTTTCTTTATTATGTTTGTCGGTAGATGTATAGTAATACCCCTGATTTTGCATTCCTGCTGCTTTATTGTAATTAAAATTTTTGGGGTGGGTATCTGTGTGGTTTCAGCGCGGGTAGGGGAGGGGTTTGGGCATTGGTATTGAGAACAATGGTCCAAAACCTTATCTATAACCTACATTTATTTTCTAGCCATCAAAGTCCTCCAGTGCCACAACATTCCGAACAAGTATGTTTAATTACATATCTATTATACTTATTACATAACTTTACTTATGTTATTTACGACGTAGGTTGTTTAACAGAACGATGTCTTCTTCCCATCGCTTATTCTGATATTGAGGATTCTTCTTTACTCTATGATATTCTCAAAATATTACTTCTCCCGGTCTCATCGGATTATTTCCCAGCTTCATCAGGAAGCAGTTCTTTTAACTCTTCGGAAAACTCTACAGATAATATGATCCCACTAGTATTATCATCTTTCTACAATAATCCTTGTTTGAAGGACGTACAAGCATTTTATGCTAAGGAATCACCTATTTCATCACCAGATCCTATTACTTCACCAGCTATTTTAACTCCATCTTCGGTATTATCACCATCATTACTTTATTTGATCCTTAATTTTTCGTTTGTTCTGAAAGAACTCATTACCACCTAAGAAAAGCGAATCTGTTCCTCATTCTTCTTCCCAACTACGTTATCTTATTCATCTCCGAATCAAACTTGTAATTTGGTATCACATCCTTCTCAGTTTCTACTTCTACCCACACCTCCAAGTATTTTGAAATTGGACACAAATGTTTAGATACAGTTGTATCTGAAACATCATGAGAAACAAAGTTGAAGATATTTTTTCTTTTTTCTTGAATTTTTAGATGAACTCCATCTTCACCGCATTGAGGAGAATGGATAGAAGACGTTACTAATGGCAACGAATAAAACCCGAACTTAAGAGAATCTCACTAGATTTCAGACTTTCAAATAAGCGGTTCTTGGACAAAAGGATAAGATTGCCTTTGCTTACTATAGAATTTCTGATCTTGAAAAAATCATTAAGAAAATCCAAGATCGTCACCAAACAAATCAGGAAGATCTTTAGGATGTCATCTACCGGATCAAAATCATCAAGCTATTTATAACTTTATCCTAGTCACGGGATGTGTGGTATAAATAAAAACGCTTGTCAATTCTTGACTATGTACAGTAAGAAGGCAAGTTATTTATAAAGGCAATCCCATTTCGTATCTTATTGTTTCTAACTTATCGCTCTTTCATCATCATTTCCACCAATTGCATCATTATCTCCGTCCTCATGAATCATACCTATAAACCCCTAAGATGCTTAAATAATTCAAAAATATAGCATTTCTCTTTAAGCCATTTTAAGCAATACAATTTTCGTTTAAATTATTACCTTCTATTTTGTGATGTCATTTTCTTACTACATGCTTCATCTATATGTTGATACGAATGGCCTCCCAAAAGGTCCGTCAACATCCGAAAAACACAGCCATAACTTTGGATGCCATCTGGATGGGTTAACTGGAATTGCTGATTTTTACTGCAGCGCTTGGAAGCACAGACTGCCTGCCAGGCAAGTTGCTAGTAATCCCAACAAGGAACACCCAATCTCACTGGAACTCCCTGTAGTGATAAATAAACGGGAAAACTACAAAGAGTTTATCATAAAACTGTCAACCTTTCTAACTTTTATGGTACGGACAGGAGCAGTAGACTTATTCGCTGGTTTTTTGAAAGAACCGAATCATGTATTCTCTCGAAGCAGATGTGCTGAGGAAAATAACAGTAACAATTTGCTACTGGTACTTTTAAATCTTATGATTGATCCTTGTCCTGGTTGGAATGCATATGACCAGCTAAGGGATAGAGCAAGCTAATCAAATCACCTGGACTGAGTTAAAAAGGCTTCTGACGAACAAGTATTGTCCTCTAACTGAAATCAAGAAAATGGAAGATGAATTTTATGGTCTGATTGTGAAAGAAAATGACCTTAAGACTTACATTAGAAGATTCTAGGAATTAGCCGTTTTATGCCCAAACATGGTACCAAACACCGAGAAACTTATGGAAGCGGGGGATTTCATCAGGGACCTGCCGGAAAGAATTAAAGGAACGTCATTGCTTTCAAAAACCTCAGAATCGGATAGACAGCCTTCCAACATAGCTCACAGGTTAACTGGACCAAAATATTAAAGCCGTAATACTGTCCATGATACCATGATCAAAACGAAAGTTTGATGTGATAGAAGGACACCTACCACCAACAACAACTATTTCCAACAATCGTGACAAAGATAACTACCCCAATGATCGCAACAACAATAACCACTCCAACAATCACATTAACAAAAATAACTACCTAGATAACCGTAACAATAACAACCGCAACAATGATCACCATTCACAGCAAAATGGAAGACATGAAATCTTCAAGGCTAATGGAAACCTGTGGATATAATGGACTCCTTCATTCTCCTTTTTAGTATTTGTACTCTATCATCACACAGGATCGTGCACTGTCAGGTGTATCAGAATTGCCCAAAGTAGCCCACCGCCATCAGACTAAGTAAACTGTAGCCGAACTAAGAACTTCTGTTTCCAAACATTCACTCTATCTCTCAAAACTAATAATCCCTCTGTGGGATGTAACATAAGTATCAACTCTTTTTCACATGTAAAATTCATATGTAAAGCTATCTGACTCGCGTAATCTTACTCCTTTTATATATAGATAAATATAAATAAATATAAATATATAACAAGGATCAAAATTCACAAAATCAATGAAATCGGAAGTAGTATAGAATATTTCTGGGTCGTTATGTCCCAACGAGGCTTGAATGGAAAATCGAATGATGAAATGATAATCTAAGTTTGAATATGAAAAGGATATGATTTGGGCACTAAACCTAATAAGCAAATACACGAAAAGATAAGCAGGGAAAATAAGCTAGAGCAAGCACAAAGGCTAGGAATGGTAACAACACTAAAAAAATTTATACTAAGACACAATTAGTAAGGCTCAAATAAGTTAAGACAATCAAATAAGTAGGGACTAAACTCTAAATAAGCAAATTCAGCAAGCAATTAAGCTAAATTAAGCAAGAGAAACTCAGCAGTACTAATAACAGTACTAACAATATTAACTATCAGTACTAACTTAGAGTTAGTACTGCTAGCTTTGAGTTAGTACTGCTAGCTTTAGCAAAACATAATGAAACAAGAAATAAGCAAATAGGCTAAAACAGATATTTAACTACCCCTAATGAGCACTCAGGCATAAGAAATAAGCACCTAGAAATAAATCTAAAATTGGCAAATAAGCTAAAAAGCTTTACAAACTGATAAACTATTTAAAATTGCCTTTGGGGGAAAAAGGCGAATTAGCTTAATTAAGCTTATACTAAAGACAGTTATTGAAAAATGGGCTTAATCTACTCTAAAAAGCTAAGGGAAATATTAAATAACAGGTAATAATTAAGCTAATAAGCAATAATGATGCCAATAGTGTGAACAGTTTTATACTATCCAGTACTAACTTGTAGTTAGTACTGTTAGCTTTGAGTTAGTACTGCTAGCTTTAAAAATCTCAAAATAGAACCAGCAGTACTAACTGTGGGTTAGTACTGGCTTGTCCCAAAACACCACTTAAAGTTTTTCAAAAATTCATTTTTTCTTTCTTTATTTCTATAGCTGATTTGGTCCTAAATTGTTAAAAACAAATGATCAAATAACGAAATAAAACACTTATAAGCAGACTTCAATCAAGAATAAGCACTTAAATAACTAATTCAATCATAACAATTATTATACTAAAAACATTACTACCAGTATTAACTAAGAAAGGACACAAACTATTTTTAAACTAACAACTAAGCAAGATAAGCACTAAATATATTAATAAAGCATAAGTAAGAAAAATATAGGTAACAAATAAGCACTTTTTATAGCAGTTTATAGTGAAATAATAAAAAATAGAAAAAGAGAGACTTACAACACCCTTACTCAAAACAGGGTTCAAACAAAGAATTCTAAACATGCTCTGCTCTTGTGAAAAACAAGTAGTAGTGTCAATATGCTCCATCCAGAACTGGCGTATTCATCATAGAAAGTGGTATATTTGGAGTGTGGGAATTTTCTGTGACTTTACTTAACTTTCTTTGTATTTTGAGTTAAAAAGAATGACTTATATGATTTTTATTAAGACTTTAAAAATATTAAGTATTGCTTTTTAACAAGAAATACAAAGATTCAAGAATTGACTTAAGCCTAATTTGCTTAAGACGAAAAATTAAAGTTACAAGACTTGGAAGAGTAAAATTGCATAAAAATAAGCTAAAATTTAACTAAGAAATCCATCCTTTTTCTTGGGTTACAATGGCCCTATTTATACTAAAAACTTCCTCCTTGGGTCTTCCAGCTGTGCTTTCTTCTGTGTTTCTTTGTAGAGACAAAAACTCAAGTGTGCTTGTTGTGTGAGGTGATTCTAAAACAAATCCCAGCCTTTAATTTCTTTTGTGCTTCTTTTGAGTCAATCACAGCCATCAAAAAGCTTGGAAAGTGGTGGAATTGCCAACTTGGCAATTATATATGGGGAGGTGGTGATAGTGGAGGCGGGGGAGATGTTTTACCTAAGGGGTTGTAGAGGTTGCAGGGTAAAAGGGGAGAAGAGAACCCGCGATTGGTTCTTGGGTTCTGTTGGGCGGGAAAAAATGGTTTTGGGCAAGTTGGCAGCTTTGGCCCCTCAAGTTATACTTCACCCAATTTCTAATTTCAGCCCTTGTCTTTTTATTCTTGTAATACAACTTGAGGTTTGGCAATTTTAGTCCCTCAAGTTGTATTTTCTTCATTTGGTTGACTTTTGACTTTGTCGGGGTTGACTTTCTGACTTTGACTGACTTTGGCTTCGATTTGACTTTGTCTTTTCCATTCCGTGCTCGGTTTTGTCCGTTTTTGCTTGCTTTATCGTCCTTTTCTTGAATATCCGTTTCCTGCACAATACAAATGCAAAACATACAAATACAATGTATTTTTGGTACGTTTTTAGTCATTTAAGTCCGTTTTTAATGGAAAATGGTATGTGTAATTAAGCACATACCAAAATCCCCCATACTAAGGTATTGTCGTGTCCTCACGCAATGTTATGAAGTAAACACTCAAGAAACCAAGAATCTTAATCCCCCTCGACTAATAACCTCGAAAAGTAGCTAAGTGTTCGTCAAGGGGAACTAAAGAATCAATAGCTTCGACAAGTCCCGTTTTCACCATTTTTTATATGTACACTAACTATCCCTAATATTTTTGGATTTTCCTTTTTCTTTTCTTAACTACCTGTTTGACTTCCTTTATTTTATCAACACTGGGATCATAGAATGAGAAGCGCCCATAGAATAATCTACGGATGTCCTGACGGATAAATTCATCGTCCCCGATTTTTCACTAGTCCCAAACTAAGCGTAAAAACGAAATCACCGTTAAGTACAAGTAAAGATGCTAACACTACTTATAACTATGACTTGTCAACTTTTCGCTCCCAACAATTATTCAATTAGAGTGATTGTGCTTAATTTTAAGTTAAATTTAGATCGACAATTTTAGAAAATAGTATAGTTTATGTGAATAGCGATATTTCTAAAGAAATCTGGGGAAAAGACTAGATCACCCACCAACCAGCATATTCTCGATAGATCCCAGCCGAGTTCGACTTAGGTTATCAGGTTGAGACCACAGGAGAATGTTTCGCAATGTTATAAGCGGGATTACTCCACCCTTTTAGGCCGAATTTCTTAGATTTACCGCTAAATAAACAATACTAACTCAAAGCACGCAAAATCAAAAATTTAATGATCTCATTGGTGCGATTATTCCATTACGACCTTTTTATTTTTCTCGGAACGTCCTATAGCCCTCATCAGCTAAGTGCACCAGGTTTTTTTTTACACACTCCACGGAGATACTTTAATCGAAATAATCTACCCGATGGCAACCAATAACTTTTGAAGTCTTAAAGCAAGTTATTCTTAGTTCAAAATTATACTTGAGTTTAGAAAAAAGAAATCTTAACCATTAAATTTTCATTTATTGCATATACTATACTACCGTCAACCATTTACAATGACTAAACAACGCCACAAGCCTCCGACAAGATGTAGTGACTTAGTCTGACGACGATTTCTTATTGATAACACTTACGAATGCACTTTGGCATTTATTATCTCACTATGGGCCTTGTTTTGAAGACTGCAACATCAGTTGTGAGCCGGCAAGATGCAGTAAACCTTTATCAGCCCACAATTTATATTATTCATTTTTTTTTCTTTTTTTTTTCATTTTGCAACATATTTTCCGTCATAGAGAAAATTTTGTTTTAGAAACTCAAGTATCAGGCTGAACTAAGATGAATATTTTCGTTTCCGAAAGAGCTTTTTTATTTTTAAAACGTCGGTTTATAAATTAAAGCAAAATTAGCACGTTTTATTGTAAGGTAAGAAGCTTCCGGGAAGAAAAAAGAGCGAACAATGATACACCTATAAGCTTTTAAGATTTCTAAATAATCCTTGCTTAGCATCCTACTTGTAAATAACACTATCATTTTCCGTTATTTTCGCAAATTTAAAATCCCTAATAAAAGGATCCGCGAATGCTTAGCCTAAATAAAAATGTGGAGGTAATAAAAAAAATAGGGTAGGAAGGGATGGTGGGGTAAAAAAAGGGCTTTTCGTTTATTAAATGGTTAAGGAACAAAGCTAGGGCTCAACACGCCCGATCGAGTCAAAATTTATTCTCATTCTACCCATTAGGAAAGTCAAAACTGTGACAAAACACTTATTTTATTTTTGAAAATTTTTAAATTTTTTCATTTTTTTTTGAAATTTTGGTGGTAAAAACGGGATTACGTGACAACAACGGCTGCAGGCAAAAATCAAATCGAAGATCCCCCCATACTAGAACTAAACATCGTCCTCGATGTTTTAAAGGGGTACCTACGTAAATCTAAGGCCGTTTATTAAGTGTGCCAAAAGATAAAATGTTAGTCGATTAGATTTGGATATTGGATTCCCAAAATGAAGCTGAGGATGTGAAACTCTTGTGGATGAAGGGCAAAACTGCGAGCACGAGAGTCTTCACAATCCGGGAAATCCTGGACATACAAAACACACAAAACACGGGTAATGGAAGAGGTAAGCCTCCTCACACAAAAACACTTATTCATTACTACATAATACTACTACTGATAAGCATGGGGTGCCTCCCACGAAGCGCTTGTTTAAGGTCGCTATGCTTGACCCAATCCCCGAATTTATTGGTCCTTGGGGAAGGTTTGGAGGTCCGGGACAACCTCGGTTGGTATGTCCCCTCCAAAATAGTGTTTAATTCGATGACCATTTACTTTGAAGTTAGGCCCAGAGTTTTGGGATAACTCGACGGTGCCATATGGAAAGACTTGGACAATGGTGAATGGTCCTGACCAACGGGATTTCAACTTGCTAGAGAAAATCTTTAATCGAGAGTTAAAGAGGAGAACTTGATCACCAACGTTGAAAACGCGGTTTTTGATCTTGGCATCGTGGATCCTCTTGGTTTTCCTCTTATATGATCAAAAAATTTTCATAGGCAATGGATCACATAAGTTCATTAGGTTCATTGAGTTGAACTTTTCTGTGATCACCCACGGTTTTGATATCAAAGTTTGTATGCTTAAGGGCCCAGTAAGCTTTGTGCTCCAACTCGACCGGCAGATGACATGCCTTTCCATATACAAGCTTGTACGGGGTGCAACTAATAAAGAAAACAAAGGAAAGCGAGATCGCGATGGGTGTTTTGTAAGCTGTACGGAAGGCCCAGAGAGCGTCATCCAGTTTGTCCGACCAAGAGGCACGATTTTCGCCCACGGTCCTTTCAAGAATTCATTTCAAACCACGATTCGATACCTCAACTTGCCCACTTGTTTGTGGGTGATACGCGGTGGAGAGACGATGAGTGACTCCATATTTAAGCATGACCTTTGCAAACTGGTCATTGCAAAAATGGGTTCCGCGATCACTTATGATTGCACGAGGGGCACCAAATCTGGAGAAGAGAGATTTAAGAAATTTGCAAACAACTCGGGCATCATTGGTGGGGAGCGCTTTCGCTTCAACCCATTTTGACAAGTAATCGACGGCCACGAGTATATATTTGTTCCCTCTTGAAGACGGGAACGGCCCCATGAAGTCAATGCCCCAAACGTCAAAGATTTCACAAACTTGGATGGAATTTTGAGGCATCTCATCACGTTGTGAAATTTTTCCTTGACGCTGGCATGAGTCGCAGTTTTTAACCAACTCGTGGGCATCTTTGTAAATTGTGGGCCAGAAGAAACCAGGATCAAAGACTTTTTTGGCGTTGAGATTTGCACCATGATGTCCCCCCGTGGGTCCATTGTGGCAAGCTTCGAGGATGTCAAGAGCTTCCTTACCATGCACACACCACCGGATCACTTGATCCGCACATATCTTAAACAAGAAGGGGTCGTCCCAAAAGTAATGCTTGACATCTTTGAAAAACATGTTTTTTCTGCTGGGACGACATCCCTTTGATCACAAAATTCCCCGCATGGTAGTTTGCAAAATCGGCAAACCATGGGGCATTATCATCACCACGAAAGGTAACCATCCCAAGTGTCTCGAGAGGAAATGTTTTCGTAATTTCCTTTTTCTCGAGCATTTTCAAGTCTAGAAAGGTGGTCGACGGCGAGATTTTCTGCTCCTTTTTTATCACGGATAACGACATCAAATTCTTGGAGCAACAAAATCCACCGGAGCAATCTTGACTTAGCATCCTGCTTAGCGAGCAGATATTTGAGAGCTGAATGGTCCGTATACACTATGCTTTTAGACAAGGCAAGATATGGCCGGAATTTCTCAAAAGCATACACTACGGCAAGTAATTCTTTTTCCGTTGTAGTGTAATGTGCTTGAGCCT
>BQNB010121915.1:0-18305 GCA_026074375.1 Tanacetum coccineum
TTTCTCTTTCAAAGACATCAATTTTAGCATGGGCAGTAGACAAAAATGGTCTTCCGAGGATCAAGGGCACTTTGACGTCCTAGGGAATAAACTTACCAATTCCTACTAGTACATTATATGCTACACCCTTGGGATATTTTATTGTTCTATCTGCCAATTTAGTGGGGTCTAGGCCCTAAACCTAAGTTGGTAAAGGTCGTTAGGGGTATAATGCTAACACTAGCTCCTAAGTCAGCTAAGGCCTTTTCAAAACAAATATTATTAATATAGAAAGGCAAAGTAAAACTCCCTAGGTCTTTTTCCTTTTGAGGCAGAGGATCTTCATTCATTGATCTTTTGACTTGATTTTCCATCCTTCGTCCCTCTTTAAATACTCCATAAGTAGTAGAGTCTAACATATTCATCTCTTCATACCAATCATCAGTTAACCGACTTGGAAAAGGAATAGTCAATTGATTTGGCTTGAATGTCTGCATTATGTTTTGGTTGTCCAATAGGGCGTATCGTGCTCCTCCAATACGGCTTATCGATGTCGTGAAAGTTTCAATAGTAGTCGAGATTGACTAGACATGATCTCTCGGGTTAGTTTTGGTTGAGCCAGGCAGAATTCCATATCCCTTCTCTTGCAGCACCTTGCTCATTTGCCCGATTTGAATTTCTAAAGCTTTGATCGAGGCTCATTAGTTTCGAATAGCGGCATCGGTTGAAGGCCGAATCTCCTTAATTAACATTGAATTTCTGTCATGTCTTTTTGCAGATTCAGCCATAAATTTGTTCATGGATTCTTCCATTGTTTGCCTTCGTTCTTGATATGAAGGATTATTGTTATCTCTTTGGTAGAATCCTAGAGCAGCTGCTCTAAATCTTCCTCCTTGAAGGAATGGTACACCATATTGTGTGTAGAAAGCTTCCTCAAATGCTTTTACCTCTTTTTTTAATGGACAATCTTTGGTGTAGTGAGGTCCTTTGCATGATTTACATCCTACTTGAGCAGCATAAACTTTTTCATTTACCTTTTTAATTTTCCTTCCAAGGTTGTTCAATTGAGCTTGAATAGCAGCTAGCTCATCAGAAGTGTCAGTACTTCTTGTCCTAGTAGACGTTATATTGTGCCATTTTTGAGAGCGGTTAGCCATTTCTCGTATGACTTTCTTTGCATCAACAACATTCATAGATGGTATGGCACCTTTAAAATCAAGAATTTGCCTAGTAGGTACATCTAGTCCTTTGTAAAACAAGATCACTTCCTGTATGTCAGTTAAATAATGTTAGGGGCACCTCAATAACACCTCCTTGAATCGTTCTCAAGCTTGATAAAGAGTCTCGTCAGGCTCTTATTGAAAGTTATTGATTGCCTCCATCTTCTTAACAGTTCAGGCAGGTGGACAATATTTGCTTAAGAATTTCTTCTTAAGAGTTTCCCAAGTATCTATTGAACTAGCTGGTTCATTTCTTAGCCAACTACTTGCAGCTCCAGTAAGCGACATAGGAAAAACTCAAAGCATAATTTGATCTTGAGTAACTTCGGGTATGCAAAATAGATCAACGATCTCAAGTACCTTTTCAATATGCTTGTTAGCATCTTAATTATCTGATCCACTGAAAGTGTTGTCTCGCAGTTCCTTGATAAATTGACCCTTCAACTCGAAGCGGGCCTTATCATCAATCTTAGGCCTAATGAATGCCGATCCATAATCTTTTCGGGTCTTAGTCATGTATTCCTCCGTAGTTGGTTCCCCCATTGTTTATGTTTCTACTTCTTTAAACTGATCTACGTAATTAGAAAATAAGTTGGATTCTGGTGAATCCAAACAGTCAAGACTTCGTGTCCTGATGAGCTTCCTTGATGATAGAAATTTCTGTTTAGGATTCTCGTAAGGTGTGATGAGTTTCTTGCTAGAACTCTTGGTCATGCGCATCCTGAAACAAGGGTAAAAATATCAGTAGGATATGCTCTGAAGAAACGAAATACAGAAAACAAATCAAAAAAACCAAATGCGAAAAATTACGTCATGCTGCTGTATCAGATGATCGATATGCCGTATTCAATTGACTGAACACGCCGTATAGATCGGTCGAATACAAGTACGCAGTATCTGTTATGACAACTTAATACGCCGTATCCAATGATTTAGAATACACCATATAGGTTAATCGAACAGAATACTGTCAAAACAGAAACAATACAGAAAAATTAAATATGCAAAAATATACAATGTAAACTAATCTAAATTAAACTAAACTGAAAATACCAACAAAAACAAAAATTAAAGTTTCACTCCCCGACAGCGGGGCTAAAAACTTGATGTGTCGTTGTGTGTATGTATATTTTATGTATCAAGTTTTACTATTTATATTTTGATGACTTTACCTAAAACAACACTAACGGGTAGTGTACCCGATCAATTGTAGCTTCGTTGGTAAGTAGGGTGTCGATCACTAAGAGCGAGAACTTAATTCTGACATCTATCAGTATTTTAATTATCTAAGTTATTCTATTCTATGTTAAACCTATGCTAAACCTTAGTTAATCCTAATTCTAATGGGTAAAAGGGGGGTTTTCAGCCTGAGAGACTGACACAGGTTTTGTTGGTGACTTGACGCTACTTAAGCTACTCTAACACACAGAAGAGATTAATCAGTAGAGGAACGATTCAAGCCTATTGTAAGGAAACTATATTAACCATGATTAATCTGATAGAATGCATGTTTGTTTATTAGTGCAATGACTATCTTATTGTTGTCCGATATATCATTCCTAGACCATTGTAATAAGAGTCAGTCGGTATAAACAAAACCAAACGTTAAATCTTCATAAACATGGCTAATACAGGTATTAGCCGATAACCATTGTAATTATAGATACAAATGTCATAGACGAACGACTAAGGTAAACTAACCAAGTTAATGAATGATACCAACAATCAAACGTGTATTTAGAGTATAAGGGAATTACAATGGTGTTTTCTTTATGATTAAGAGCTTTGCTTGACCTTCTCTGTTCTTCTTAGCCTCTGAAAATTGTCCTCTGTGATTAGGGTTTCAAAAATATGGTTAAGCACACCCTAAAGTCGTGTTTAGGGTTTTGTATTTATAGCTGCTAGAATAGGGTCGATACACCGTATCTGTTGAGGTCGATACGACGTATTAGATTTTCCTTGGAGTAGGGATCACGTTCGTCATCTTCCAGAATGTTCTTCGAGTATATCTTCTTTGATACGGCGTATGATGCATTCTGAATACAGCGCATATGTGATTGTTTCTTTCACTTAATTAACGAGACTATGTAATGGTAGATTTATAAATTGTGGGATACAATTTATTAGATGTACTCTATCTAACTTTATAAGAATCAGTGTTCTTTTTTTAATCATAGTTCAATATTGCAGTTTTTACTTTCTATTATCACTGCTTGTATGCCAAAGTCATTATTTGGTAAGTTTATTAGGTTTCTTGATTTCATGATATTCTCACAAATGCAATTACACCAGCCTAGCTCAGTGGTACTTCTTCTAACCCAAGATTCACAACCTTGTTAGTTTTTTGCCCTTACAAAAAGACACTTTCATAGTTAAAACTTCCAAGCCAAAAGAGCATCAACTCACAAATAATAGCTTGATACAAACTTTGAGCTAAAATTGACGCTTAATATGACTCCGTTTATTGGTCCAGTTGAGTCAGAGATATAACCATATCATGACAGCTTTAGATTATGATATTAAGCAATAAGCGAGTCAAGTCGAGCAGTAGATGCACTTGCTTTATTTTTTAATGAGATATACACAATTTACTAAATATATCATAAACAAAATATCCATGACTCACCAATACTGAAGAAGTCTGTAGACAACTACAAATTAAGATCTCCTGGCTCTATCTGTTCATGAAAGTTGCCCTGTCTTTAATAGCATTTCATTCCTATCTGGACCTCTGCACTACAAAATACCAATCCAAGATTCAACTTATTCCCAAAAATGCAACTACACCACCCTGGTACTTGTACTTCCACTAACCCATGATCAGAAGTTCAGAACCATGCTAGTTTTTGACCCGTATGGCCTTACATATATACATTTTCATCATTCCAAGACAAAAGTAGCCCAACTACACACAAATAATAGCTCAATAAGTACAAACCTTGAGCTGAAATTATAGCTTAAACCAACTATATAATACTTTTCCAAACATCCTTGAATCATGTGATACCAAAATACCAAGTTTCATATCCCTAACATGCCTTGCTTGGCAAGAACATCAGCAGTTATCTTATATCTGTTGACCTTTGAAAATGAGACTCCTTTCAATTTAGGGCTAATGGCTTGTAAATGTATTCAACTTGTCATTTTTTGCTATTTCATGTAGCCAACTTTAAATTTTGCTATTAAAACATATGGGAAAGTCGACTTTGTAAAATTTGGGAAAATTTATACCGTGAGTGGAACGCTGGCCATGTTTTAAAGCGTGACTAGCGTGCCAATTTCACTTTTCTAGTTTTCCAGATTTTATCTATCGTTTATTATTTTAACAGTGTTGCTAAAAAGTCTACAAGGTCGAATAAACCTCCGCCCTATAGTCGCTACAACGAAGGCCACCGACCTTATCCGAGTTATGTAATATGGTCAAACAAAAGGTCAACCTTGGTCAAAACGTGGTCAAACTTGCCGGAAACCTTGTTAATCTTGCTGGATAGTAAACCTAAAAACACCAGTAAACTTGTTTTGATCACTTATAGTAACTGCTTAAATCTATTACAAATTGTTTTATAGAAAAAAAATATTGTTAATAATATCTAAAACTCGCCGGAAATAAACAAAACTTGCCAAAAATACCAAAATTTTGCCAAAAATGCCAATCTAATTAATCGCTGATTAATCCCGCCTAGACCTATTACAAGCTACAAGGTTGTCGATCGCCCGGCTAACGATTCATGATTTTTGCAACCTTGATTTTAAGTGTTGCGAACGTTTATTTGACATCATTAAAACATAAAGGATATCCTAGTCAATGTTGCACCAATAGTATGTGTTGATCCCAATATAATAGATCTTGTTTAGCTTGTATAAGCTTAAGTTGTATTAAATAAATCCAAAACAACTATGATGGAAACTTTGATTATGAATTAGCAAAGACTAATGTGGAATCTAGTCCGAATGAATACTAGAGAAATTTATGAAACAGTAATGAACAAGATCAATAACAAACAGTTTTACCAAACTTTCAGCCTCAATATAAAACGAACACGCTTAATAGTGTTAGGGTTTACGAAACCTTGAAGCTACAAATAACACTTTTCTAGATATGATTTGATACGATTTTGGTACATTGAACTCTATACCCTAGGACCTCCTTTTATACACCAAGGATTCCTAACAGGTTTACAATATTTTCCTAAGTTATCATGATCTTCTAAAAAAATAACTTATACGTATCTTTTACAAAAATATCTCATATACTTATACCCGGTTAAGCAATCTTGTAACAATCTTCATCTTTATCCTTTCTCTTGTCTTTATCCTTCTGACAGTAGAAATTCTTCTAGCAGCTATAATCTTTCAGCAGTTGTAACCAACAGCATTAACTTTTATTCCAGCAGCACTAACTTAGCAGTATTAACTCCAAGATCATCATGAAGTCTTTTGATCCCAATAATCCTCCCCTAAACTTGATGTTCATCTTCTGAATCTTTAAGTTTTCTTGATTAAAAGCTTTATCTTCACTAAGAGGATGCATTTAAACACTTCGAGGATTCTTAAGCTGTTTTGTCATGAGCTTAAGAAGTTGATAGCACATCTCATTCCAATGGTCAGCTTGAAGCTTCTTGTTGAGCATTTTTTTGATTGTTGCAAGTGTGTGAGTGGATACTTTTTATCTACTAGCATAAAGATATGCAGATTCTAAAATCTCACAAAATGTACTCCACTTGAAGAAAATAGCTTCCAAATTGTCACTTTGTATCCTTGTAGATTCCTCCATACTTCACTTTCTGAGTATCCAGGTTCAAAATCACTTTCAATCACCCCCATAAACACTCTTTCATATTCCGTCCTCCTGGCCTTGTATTCCCATGTTTAGCTTTAACCAACTTCCAGAGTGTTTCCATGTCTTCTCTGTCAATGTTCTGAAGCATCTTAATCATTGATGAGTACCTTCTTGAACTTCCATCAACTCTTATGATTTGAAAGTATCCCATCTTTCCTTCTTTGATGATTTTCCAATCAATAATGATTGGAGGCTTAGTGGCTAGTGGTATAGCATCAATTGCTACCTCATCATCAGGAACTATCTCCATATGCTTTTTCATCATCTACTTCAGCTTCTACATTTCTCGATCTAACGTTTTGCTTCTTTGAAATTAATACAGACTCAAGTTAATTCTCTCTCTCTTAGAACTGCTTTCTTGTATCACATCTTTGCCTTCTTGGGCTCTCTTTTACAACACTACATCCATATCTACAAACATGTTTACCCTTGTCATGGCTTTATCAAATAACTTTTGAATTTCATCATAGTTTTTGCTCTTTAGCTGATTTTGTTTGTATCCAGCCATGTGTTTCAGATAGGTAGACATTTGACTTCTCTTCTGAGCTTTAGTTGGTGGTTTTCTTCTCTACTCTTCTGCTCTAAGTCTTGTAAAATGATTCTTTCTTTTATCCATGAGTTCCACAAACATCTTTGACCTTTTTTCAATGGTCAACTCTTCCTGATCTTGTGCCTGTAATCTTGCAGCTAGCTCATTATCTGCATTTATCATAGCTTGAACATTATCCCATTCAGCAATGTTTGCATCTTCTTCCTTTTGTCTTGCCAGCCTTTCCTCTTCTTCTAGTTCAGCTTACAATTCTTCTTGAAGTCTTTGAGCAATTTCTTCATCAATCAAAATTTGATCTTTCTTTTTCAAAGGTTTTTCAGGCTCAACCATTTTTGCCTTGCCTTTGTCTTTAGCCTGTAGAAGTTGTGATGGTTGTGAAGGTGATGTTGTTGTTGTAAATTCACTTGGCTCTTGAACTACAACCCCTCTAGCCTTGGGTCTTGTAACAGCAGTTGTAGTAGTTGTAGCAGCAGTTGTAACAGCCTTGGGTTTTGCTTCTTTGATTTCTATTAAGGTCTTAGCCAGAGTCAACTCATCAACAGTTGTTGTTGTTGTAGCACTGGCAGTAGTAACTTCAGCACTACTAACTACCTTTTCAACCTCTACTTCCTGCTCATCTAACACTCCTGTATCAAACATTAAATTATCATCATTCCTCCCCTGAGTCTCATCAATCAATGTAACCTCTTTATCTGCATCAATATCAGCAATTTTCCTCCCTTGTTTGGAGGTATCCTCCTGATCACCCAAACCTTTATCTTCAGAGGATTCTATTCTTGCAGTTCTACCAACCTTCCTTAACCTTTTAAGCCCTGGAGTTCTTGACTTATTCCTCCTCTCCAGCTTCTTAACCCTCTCCTTTAATTTAGTAGTCTATGCAACTTGAGAGTCTTTTGTGTTTCTCCAAAGTCAAGAACTCTTTTATGAAATTTGGTACAAAATTTCCATCAATTCTTTAGTTTGCATCCTTGTTCCTCACCATTGAGTAGTGGATCATTAGAAGGGTTATTATACAAAGAAGTTACTATACTTTTCCAAAAAGTTCGTCTAAGTTACTAAACTTTCATTTTGTTCACTTAGGTTACTAAACGTATGAAACATGACATTTGGGGTTACTCAACTTTGCAAAAATATAGGTAAACATCATTGAACTTGTAAAAACATGACATTATGTGTTAACTTAACTTACCTAAAAATATACTCCAGTCACTCGAATTAACATTGAGATTATGGGGGGTGTAAGATTATCAAATTTCAGTAACCTAAGTGAACAAAATGAAAGTTGAGTAATTTAGGCCGACTTTTTGGAAAAGTATACGTAACTATTCTTTGTCTATTAACCCCATCATTAGAAATGTGTATTACATTTTCATCATTAGAGCCTCATCTGCTATAGGCCTCTGTAGAATCAACTAGGTTGAGAACCACGTGTTCTGTATCTTAGACTTCCCAGTCTTATGCTCTTTGGAGGTTGTAACGATGATGTTGATTAATGGTAGGGTGTGTTTTGGGGAATGAGTAGGCATATAGAACCTTTCAACTCTTGTTCTTGTACTTGAACTATCATGGTTGGAAATAAAGGTGTGTCTTTACCAGAAAAGTCTTTTCCCTCCTCTTCATGTTAGCAAAGACCTTCTTAGTGTGAGAAGGTGTAACATAAATCTTTTTATGTTTGGACATTCCTTCAACTTGTTTTATTCTAGGTAACAATTATACTTGCATAACCTTGGATTACATAGAAATTTAAACCCCACCTCTTCCAAGTTTCTTCACCATATAACGAAAAAGTCTTGAGAAAGTTAAATTTTTAGTTTATGGCAAGACAGATGATAGCAGAGGCCGTAGTGCTACTAAATTCATTCCAAGCAGTAGTCTTAGCTACTACACTTGAACTAACAGAATATCACCTTTATCCCTTTTGATAAATAAAGTTTTGTCTATCTTTCCTCTCTGAAACCCATTGTCCAACAAATAAGTTGACAAGGTTTCATACCAAGCTCTGGGAGCTTGATGCAAACCATAAAGAGCCTTTTCTACCTTGTAAACTCTGCCAGGGAAGTCTGGATCTTCAAATCTTAGTGGTTGACAAACATTGACTTCATCTTCAATCTTTCCATACAGAAAAGCACTCTTGACATCCATCTGATACATCACAAAGTCTTTAAATGGAGCATAGGCTAAGAATAGCCTAATTGCTTCAATTCTAGCAACAGGAGCAAAAACCTCATCATAATCAATTCCTTCCTCTTGTGTGTATCCTTGTGCGACCAATCTTGCTTTATTCTTAATCACAATGCCTCTTTCATCTTTCTTGTTTATGTACACCCATTTAGTACCAATAGCCCTTTTGCCATTAGGTAAATCCACTAAGGTCTAAACCTGTTGTAACTTGAACTGTAGAAGCTCCTCTTGCATAGCTTCTATCCAGCTTGGATCTTTTAATGCTTGAATTACCTTCTTGGGCTCTTCTTGTGATAAGAAACATGCAAACAGACAATTCTAAAAGTCGTCGTTATGGTTGGTCCTCTACTGCACTGAACTAAACATAGCTTGTTCAGTCACACTCTTTGTCATTCTTCTGGTTTAAGGTGCTGAATATATGTCTCCAATGATTTGTTTAACTGGATGATCCTTGTGAATTCTGGTAGTTGGAATAGGACTGACAGGGGTATGTGTATCTAAATTGTTTATGTCAGCCTATGCACCAACATCTTCATCATCATCTGAATTAACAATATCTTTCAATTCAGGCATATTTGGATCATTTGGAAGTTCAATGCTTGTTTTTGGATCAACAGCATTAACTTCTAAGCCAGCAGCATTAACAGTTGAACTAACAGCATTAACATTGTTAGTGATGTTTCCATCACTAGTAGTATTAATATTGTTATTGTTGTTAATATTGTCATCCTTCTCTTGATTAATTCTTGGCTCCTCTTTACTTGAAACCTTACTATCTTTCCCTTCAGTTGGATTTCCACATTCATTCCTTGGATCTTCAGCATCCTTCTTTTCCTCCTCCCCTGATGGTTTGAATCCAGCATCATGAGAACCCTTTGAACTAGAAGAGAATGGTGGATCTTGAATGGATAATGGTAGCAGTAGTAATACTTTTGCCATGTATTTGTCTCCATTCTAGCTTTACCTGCATTATCACATGCTTTTGTACTTGCATTACCATTAGATCGATTCCCTGCAACAATTGGCTTATAGTTCATAGAATTTGTTAGTGCATCTATATCAAAAAGCCAATTTGGTTCACTTTCTGCAATATTAGGTGTATCCTCACTAAACTTAACATGCATGTTCTCTTCTACTATCCTAGTTTTATAGTTGAATACTCTGAATGCTTTGCTATTGGTAGAGTATCCTACAAAGAATCCTTCATCAGCCTTTCCATTAAATTTACCAAGGTGATCTATGGTATTAAGGATTATAATAGGACACCTAAATGGTCTCATGAAATTTAAGGCAGGTTTTCTACCTAGAAAAAGTTCATAAGGGGTCTTGTTGTGAGGCTTGATAACTAACACCCTATTTTGGATATAGCAAGCAGTATTAACTACTTCAGCCCAGAAAGTTGTTAGCAATTTTAAATCAGCTAGCATAGTCCTAGCAGCCTCTATTAGTGTCTTATTTTTCCTTTCTGCAACTCCATTTTGTTGTGGAGTCCTAGCAACACTAAATTCCCTCTTAATACCCTTCATTTCACAGAACTGATTCATGACCCTATTCTTGAATTCAGTCTCATTATCACATCTAATCACTTTCACCTTAAGGTCTATTAGATTTTCTATGCATGTTATAAATGATTTAAGGATTTCAAAAGTTTCATCCTTAGTGGCTAAAAAAACCCAACTAAACCTACTAAAATCATATGTGACAACTAGGCAGTACATCTTTTTCATTAAACTCTTTACAAATGTTAGGCCAAATAAGTCCATGTGCAACATTTGTAATGGTTGGCTGATTGAACTGACAGTTTTGGACTTACAAGAAGCTTTGTGTTACTTTCCCTTCTGACAAGCAACACAAGTTTGATTAATTTCAAAAAAAATTGAAGGTAAACCTCTTACAAGGTTTCCCTTTACCAGTTTATTCATTATTTTGAAATTTACATGTCTAAGCCTCCTATGCCAAAGATTAGATTCATCTGGTGTGGCTTTTGCAAAAAGACAAGTTAGACCTCCTTGAGGAATAATATTCTTTAAATCAACACTGTACATGTTATCCTTTCTAGGAACTATAAGCAAAACATGATTTTCATCAGTTAGCTTAAAGTGTGGAGATAAAACAATACATGTTGTATCAGTGAAAAGAACACTATTCTTCTTGTCACACATTTGTAAGACACTGAAAAGGTTAAACTTTAGTTCCTTTACAAAGTACACATCTTCAAAATCCAATTTACCAGTTCTTATTTTACCTTTCCTAGTAATTTTCCCTCCTTTGGAATTGCCTCCAAAGGCAACAAATCCTCCATCAATTTCTTCATACTCAGTAAGATAGGATCTGTTTCCTGTTATGTGCCTAGAGCATCTACTGTTAATCACTCATTTATCCTTCAAATCTTGTTGTGGATTGCCCTGCACATAATGGTAAGAAAATTAGTTTCTTTTGGGGACCCAAGCCATTACTGAACTTTGGATCTTGCCTTGTGCATACAAGCATATCAAATCTTATAAAGACATTGATGTCACTATTGTTTCTGGAGACATGTCTAAGACTTTTATGTTTTTGGTCTCCAAACCCAACATGCTGAGGTCTTAACAGCATTTCCCTTGTTTCCCTTAACAGCACTAAGAACTGCTTTTGGCCTAGCAGTATTAACTACTGCATTTGGCCTAGCACCATTAACATTTTTATTATTAACATTATTAACCCTCTTATTAAAATTATTGTTATTAGCTGCTGTTATTTTGTTAAAAGGCCTTCTAGCAGTTGAATATGCATTATTAATAACCTTTTTCATAGGTCCTGCATTATTCACTGTTGTTCTTGGTTGACAGTATTCAACTGTCCAATAGCGAGCATTAAGTGAAATTGGTCTAGACCTAGTTAAGACTGTTCTGGAATCCCCAATGCCTCCTTTATTGGACTAGGGTGAGTTTAATTTAGAGAAACATTTTTGTTCACGGTCATCTTATGACATTGGTCCAAAACAGGTTTTCAACCTTTGATTTTATACCAGTTTATTTGCAATCTTTCCTCAAATGTTTAAAACTACCACACACATGACAAGCTTTGTTGAACATCTCAAAATTATTCCCTAATTTTTGAGACATCTGTTGGTTCTAATTTCTCTTGTTTCCTCTAGGACTAGGTGTGTTTTGCCTATTTTTATCAACTGATGTGTTCCTAGGAGATTTACATTGCTATTAGACTTAACAAAGTTTATCTTAGCAAAACTAGGTTTATTAAACATCTTAACAGTTTTAATCTTATGCACATCTTCTTCCTCTCTTTCATACACTAAATCCTTAATAATTGGGGCTCCATTTTCTTTCCTATCAGTCTTAGGTTCATTAGTCTCAACAGTTGCTTTTCAACTACAGACTCATTAGCAAACTCATTCACTTCTACAAAATCATCTAGACTAGGATAAACTAAATCATGCTTAGGTGGCATAAAATTCCCAGTATAAGGAGGTGGGATAGCATTATACCCTAATCCTGTTTTACACTTATCCATTATCTGTTTGTCTAGAAGATCACTTAGGCTTTTTGATGAATTTTCAAATTTTTGTACTATAAGTTGAACCTCATCTTTTTCTTTTGTAACCAACTCTAACTTCTTTTTAAGCTCTGCAATATCTAAATCTCTTAAATAGACTTCACGTTTTAAGAGTTTTATATCTTCCTCATATACATACTCATTTTTCTTAAAGACTACCAGTCTAGCTTCTACAGATTCTAAACCAGTTTTATAAGAGACAACACTTATCCTAGCTGTTCTTAAGTCTTTAACTAATTGTTCATTTTGTTCTTTTAGATCTTTTACACATTCTAAACAAGATGAACAACAATTTGAGTCATTAGATACCTCAGAGTTTGTAGAAGAATTTGAACTTGTTGAAGAATAAGCCATGAGAGCAAAATTGGTTGGACCTTCTTCTGCTTGGTCACTCCAATCATAGCCAAAGCCATCACACTTAGACACTAAGGCATTTGAAGTAGTTTCTTCAACTGGCACAATCCTTCTTGTAGGTCCTCCTTTTCCTGCAGTCTTGATCCGGGGTGCTGCCCTGTCACTCCCTTGCAAAGTATCCTTTTTGTGACAGTTAAAACACTCCACCTTAGACTTGTCATACCCAATTCTTTCTTTGTTGTTCATGTCAAGCTTCCTTCCAGTATTCTTTAGGAATCTTTTTGCTCTCATAGTTAGCATAGAAATGTTCCACCTCAAGTCCATCTCTTCTAGATCATCAGGATCGATTTATTGAAGATCTTCATTATCAAGCTGTGGAATACTTGGTTGGTGGGGTTGTTATTGTGGGTGGGGGGTGTGAGGTGGTGGTGGGTGGTGGCTAGCAAAGAGTGAATAAAATCATAGCTATTCAAAATTCTTACCAGATTTAGAGCTATCATCATCACCCTGATGCTAACAGTATTTAACATCCTGAGCAGTATTAAATTGTTCCCAGATGTCATGTAATAGCTCCAGTAGATAGAAAGGCTACATTGTGTGAGTTAGTGGTTGAGTTAGATGTCCCCTTGACCTCTGATTCATAAGCCTTCAGGTTGTTGAAGAGATCATCCAAACTCAATGTTTCAATCTCTGGTTTGATCCTACATACAATAATATGCATAGCCCATTCTTGTGACAAACTTCTCAAGAACTTCTGATTGATGACTTCTTGAGAGATAACGTCACCATGCATCTCCAGTTGACTAATTAGATTTTGAAGCCTTTCATAGGTTTGTTCAATCACCTCTGTGCTGGATGTAGCAAAGTTTTCATACTGCTGCTTTAGAAGATTTTTTTGTGTTTTCTTTATAGCAGTATTACCTCCAAATCTGTTCTCAATAGCCTGCATCAATGACTTAGCATCCTTGTATATGTTAAAATTTAATTGATGCTCATTAGGTAAGGCCATCAACAAAGTGCTTCTTGCCTTCAACTCTGATATTCTTCATGCCTTCTCATCAACAGTTGTAGGAGGGACAGCAGTCTCCTTACCATCAACAAGTTTTGTTACTATAGGTGCATTACCATTTTCTATAATCTCCCATAGAGTGTAATCAATGCACTGTAGGTACTGTTCCATCCTCATCTTCCAGAGATCATAGCTTCACACAGGATGGAGTATGGTACTGTGGTTTGAGTATGATTGGAGAATCCATAGCTTCTTAAAAAAGTAGATCTTGTGTGTAGTAGAATTTCTTCTTATTCAAAGCTTCTCACAAGCTCTGATACCACTTGTTGATCCTAATATAATAGATCTTGCTTAGCTTGTATAAGCTTAAGTTGTATTGAATAAATCCAAAACAACTATGACGGAAACTTTGATTATGAATATCAAAGACTATGCGGAATCTAGTCAATGATAATAAGAAGAATTTTAATGAAACAGTAATGAATAAGATCAATAACAAACAGTTTTATCAAACTTTCAACCTTAATATAAAATGAACACTCTTAATAGTGTTAGGGTTTACAAAACCTTGAAGCTACGAATAACACTTTTCTAGATATGATTTGATACGATTTTTGTACATTGAACTCTATACCCTAGGACCTCTTTTTATACACCAAGGAGTCCTAACAAGTTTACAATATTTTTCTAAGTTATCATGATCTTCTAAACAAATAACTTATACGTATTTTTTACAAAAATATCTCATACTTATCCCGTAAGCAATCTTGATAAACAATCTTCATCTTTATCATTTCTCTTGTCTTTATCCTTCTGACAGTAGAAATTCTTCTAGCATCTATAATCTTTCAGCAGTTGTAACCAGCAGCATTAACTTTTATTCCAGCAACACTAACTTAGCAATATTAACTCCAAGATCATCATGAAGTCTTTTGATCCCAACAATATGTTTCCGGCAACTTTGAGCACCATTAATCATCGTTGACCGCTATTGATAACGGTTTTATGATTTACATAAATCGGCAAGGTTTGTGGCCTAGTAGCACCTAGGTGATGATTAATCTGCCTTACAGACCTTTTTTGCAACGCTTGTATTTTTTATTATATTTTTCTTTTTTCTTATTAAATTCAAAACTCATATCCATAATTTAAATTTAAATCCAAATCCAAATAATACACATACCAAACACACCCTTATTATCCAGGTCATTTCTTCTAATTTGTTATTAACACTTTCAAAACTTAGTCTAGATATACTGTCATAAAATTTTAAAGTTTAAGAATAAAAATAACCCCTATCACTATCAACACCATCTCTAATAAAAGCTTATTAAAAGGAGTTTTTCTAACTTGTGTCATGATGACACAAGTTTGGAGCATCAAATCTACACATTTGTTTCATTATATAACGTTACTTCTATGTAAAACAATGATAACTTGGTAAACTTTACAAATTTAAGAAAGTATTAACATCGAATAACATGTAAATGCGGTATTATTACTTCATTTAAACTGGTTCACGTAAGAATAGACGTGTTGGTTCATGCAAGAGTGCACAAAACTTATGTCACAATGACACAAGTTAGAAAAACCTTATTAAAAAAAAATTAATATGTGTAAAATTACATTTATTAACCTAAGATTTACATTGCAGAACACATGCCTAATTTTACTTTTTATCTTGGATAAAAGAATTATGTTTTTCTTACTCAGGTTTATCTTATGCAACATACAATCTAAACTTATATAAGACTCATATGTGGGACTTGTACCATTTCCACCTTAGACGCATGTTATTTCTCTCATTGGTTCTACAAGATAAAAACAAGATATGATGCGTCCACTGAAAGATATAAGTCCGGAATTGTTGATAAAAGTTATTCTTAATAGTATGAAATGTAACAGAGAGACATTTTCTATGGTTGTAAAAATGAGAATAAGTGTTCTTATATTAGTACCGCTTCTAGTTGTAAAGATTAAATATCACATCCGGTTCTCAAAAATGCCTTTTTGAATAGTGACTTAAATAAAAAGCCCTACAAGATCATGAATATAAGCGGTACTAATATATCATTTATGAAGACATGAAACTTTTCTTAACGAGAATATATTAGACTCACTCGATGTGGTTGGAAATGTCATTCCGATAACCAGAAAGAATGTATTGCAATGGCGTTGTAGTCACTTTCATGGAACATGGATATAAAAAGCTATGCCACTTTCCATTCTTGATGTAGATTCTGATGTGATCTTATAGGAGTACTATATGATTAAAAGGTCGTTCATTGGCTGGTCGTCTTTTCCACTTTCCTCCTGTTGGTCGAATTTATCACTTTGGGTATACCAAAAGCTTGTGGTTACATGATGACCAAGGCTCAGTTCACATGCACTTTAGGAATGGTATATGTTCTCTAAAATTTCCAGAGAAAAATAAAATCGTTCTATGCAGGGTTATTTTCGTAGCTTTGTAGGCTTTCTGCTAAAATCCAAACATATGGCCCTTGAAAAGAAACAAGCGGTATTACTCGCGAGTTGTTACGGGGTGTTAATTTTTCGAACGTTGTTGCGGGTCATTAATTGTTTTTTTTAATTTTGTGCGGGTTTATTTTTCTGGTCTCATGTTTAATAGTTTGTTTTTTTCTTATATGGGCATATGTATTGGGCCTCATGTTTAAAGGGTTTTTTTTGGCTATACGGTTTTTTTTAGTATAATTTTATGGAATTACGCGGCGGGTTTATTTTTTCGGTATCATGTTTAATAGTTTGTTTTTTCCCTTATATTTGAAACTTCCTCAAACGATCGTTAGCTAAATTGACTAACGTTGTCACATAATAACTAACGGTACAAACGTTTTGTTCAAGTTGAAAAATAATTTGAAAGTACATTGGTCATATCGGTAATAAAAAAGTAAATGGTTCATTGTGGTAAGTTTCAGAAAGTAGGTTGGTATTCTATGGCTTTTACCCTTAAAGATTTGCTAAGTGGTATCTACAAGCACCTTTTTAAGATGAATAAAAAATGTGCATTTAACGTGTGATTAATAACACGAAGTTTTCTTTTTCAATTAAAAATTCATTTAATAAACATCAATTAAACTTATATATATCTATATATATACTATATATATATATATATATATATATGAGTTAGGATCAAATAAGAAGTTTTCTTAAAATAAGAAGGATAAGAAGTAACTATAATCGCATATCCGAGATGCACCGACTTAAATTAGATGCATCTCTATAATCTTAGATGCATTATAACGCATGATAATGTGTTTTCTAGCTTTTAATTAGATGCATATACGTATATTAGATGCATTCTATTTTTTTCTCTTGTTTTTTGTTCCTCTGCATGTGCCAAAATCATGAAAATTAATTTGCACCATCTACACATCAAATTAACTTTTAAAACTCAAAATGGTGCATCTATATGAATAGAAATGCATCTAATGCAAGTCGTTGCATCTAAAATGTGTGGTTTTAGTCACTTCTCACAACTTCTTATTTTAATTTACTTCTCACTAGATCCCTACTCTCTCTCTCTCTCTATATATATATATATATGGTGAGGTTCTTTTCAGAACCAAATAAATGTACAGAACTGCGAGAACTAGCATAAACCAATCAATTTTTTTTAATATTTAGTTTTATTATTTAATTCAAAAGGGTAAAATAGTAAAATTACATTTTTATTTTCTTTTTGAACTTTTTTAATAAAAATTGTTTTTTTTCCCTAAATTTTAGGATTTTTTTTAATAATTTGTTTTCTTTTGGCTTACATGATTTTAAAAGGTAAGGTGCATATATGTTTTTATTCATATAGTGTAAATTTACATATATTTTTCGTTTATGCATAAGTGTTTTGTGTTGCACAATATCTTTAAAAGAACATGTCATAAACATAAATATAAACACCAAAATTTTAACAATGACACCAAATTTTGTATTATCATGTTTACACTTGTACTCAATTTTATTACAAATATATGAAGTGTGCACATTTGGATAATCCAATGTCTTCAACAATTGGTTCATCTTTTAGTCGTGCACATGTACATGCCTTGCCTGGTTCAAGAACCTATGAAATCTGCACATGTGTTTTTAATCCTTTTGCACATGTGTTTTTATCGTCTCGATCATCTTAATTGATACAAGTATGTGCCAACATCCACAATGTCAAGTTACCTGCCACTAGGAAATATCATTCGACATATTACATAAATTATGAAACAGATTAGGAGCAAACTTACATGTCTACAGGATTTATACAATCCATGATGCGAAAAACAAGTAACACGTAAACAATAAAATCATTTAATTTATATACCATTTAATTTATATTAAGCTTTTACGCTAAACATTACGTAGAAAACAATTATACAAAACATGTGCATTACACGGGTCGAGTTTCATGTATTGCAAGAAGGTTTCTACAAACAAAAACGACATAAGTAACAATCAGATTTTTCCAAAAGACGAAGCTCGGTGCAACGCACGAGTTCGGCACGCCTCGTAGCAGAAAAAAGTCATTACAAGAAAGTTAATATTTGAAAAGACTAACCGTTCTTATTTAATTTTCTTTTTTATTAAAATTCATAAAAACAAGTGTAAAAATTT